>PVKU01010917.1:0-47826 GCA_004027475.1 Anoura caudifer | reverse complement strand
GGCCTATAATGCTATGAATTTCCCTCTCGGGATTACTTTCCCAGTGTCCCACAGATTTTTGAATTGTTGTGTCCTCATTTTCATTTGTTTCAAGGTATCTTTTGATTTCTTCCTTGATCTCATTTTTGACCCATTCATTTTTCAATATCATATTATTTAGCTTCTGTGTCTTGGTGTGTTTTCCAGTATTCATCTTGTGATTGATTTCTAGTTTCATAGCATTATTGTCGGAGAAGATTCTTGATAAGATTTCAATCTTATAGTTATTGGGACTTGTTTTGTGTCCCAGCATGTGGTTTATCCCAGAAAACATCCATTTGCACTTGAAAAGTATGTATATTCTGCTGCTTTGGGGTGAAGTGCTCTGAAGTTACCAATGAAATCCATTTGATCTAGTGTGTCGTTTAAGGCCAGTGTCCCCTTCTTGATCTTCTGCCTGGAAGATCTATCCATCGAAGTCAGTGGGTTGTTAAAGTCCGCAACTATGACTGTATTTCTGTCGATCTCTTCTTTTATGTCCATCAGGATTTGCTTTACATAGCTAGGTGCTCCTGTGTTGAATGTGTAAATGTTTACTAGGGTTATATCCTCTTGTTGGGTTGTTCCCTTTATCATTATGTAGTGTCTTTATCTCTTAGTATAGCTTTTGTTTTAAAGTCTATTTTGTCAGATATAAGTACTGCTACCCCAGCTTTTTTTTTTTTCTTTTCCATTTGCATGAAATATCTTTTTCCAACCCTTTACTTTTAGTCTGTGTGTATCTTTCTATCTGATTGGGTCTCTTGGAGGCATCATATATATGCAAAAGAAATTTTGTGTGTTAGCCCTTTAAGAGGCTGCCTGTATCTCCAGCCATTTCTGCCTGACAGACAGAAACCCTGCTGCTTTTCACAAGGGGGTGTTATCTGGGTTCCTTTTCTGCTCTGGTGCTGTAGGCTGTGAGCCTAGCTTGGGGTTTAACCCCTACACTTCTCAGGGGGAAACTCCCCCCGCCCACCCGCTACCATTGAAATCTCTCTCCAGCACTTCAGTTGCTGCCTATGGGAGCCCAGCCAGCCCTCTCGCATCTTCTCTGCACTTTGTACCAGTCACGTTGTGGTGAAGTGGTTTCTTCTGTCTGTCCATGGTTATAAGCTTCTCATTCAATTGGTTATTCTGGATGCGTTCTCTACAATTTAGTTGCAATTCCAGATTAGTCCTGGGAAGAGGTTAGTGTAGCTTCCACTCACTCCTCCGCTATCTTGGATCTCCCACATCTTTCTTGAATACCTGCTCTCTGCAAGGCAGTGCACTTAGCAGTATGGGCACTATAATAGAGCACCAGTCAATATTCAGGGCCTGAGGGACACTGTTCTCAGGGTTCTGTTGCTGGCTTCCTGTCTGCACCTTCTCATATCGTTTACTGGTTCCTTCTTATCTTCCTGACTTCTGAATTTGGAGTCCCTCAAGTCCAGTCCTCAGACCTTTTCTCTATTTAATGCAAGTCCCAAGAGAGCTTTTCTAGTTCTGTGGCTTTACATAGTATCTTCTGTTGATGAAGCCCTGTCCTTGAGGGGTCCTGAACTTTAGGTTTGTATCTTTCTACTTATCAGTTAGATGTTTTTTAGGCATTTCAGAATTTAGGTAAAGCTGAACTCTGGATGTCCTCCGAAACCTGCTCCTTTTATTATTCTTCCACTCTCAGTAAATGGAAACTCTATTCTTCAAGTTGCTCATTGCAAAAACTTTACATTCACTCTTAATCCTCCATTTTCTCTCAGACCACCAGATTTATCCTCAAATGTTGTTGGCTCTTCCTCACAATTATTTTAAGAAGCCAACCACGTCTCACCACTCTTTTCCTACCTCCCTATTCCCAACCTCTAGCATCTCTTGCTAGGATTATTACAGTAGCCTCCCAATTAGTCTCCTAGTTTCTAGCCTTACTTTCCTACGGTGTGTTCTCTTTACCCAGCAACCAAAATGATCTTTCTAAAATATGTATAAGCTTTCCTTCCTCTCACCATGGCTCTCATGTCACTGAGAATAACAGTCAAAGTCTTCACATTGGCCTAAATGGCACCACACAGTCCGGCCTCCCATTTCCTTTCTAACCTCATCTCTTACAACTAGCCCCGTTGCTTATTCCACTTCCGTACACATCAAACACACAAACACACACTTCCATGTCAGGGCCTCTGAACACACCATCTCCTCTGTCTGGGGTCTGCTTCCTCCAGATATGCAAATGCTGTGCCCCTTTACTGTTCACCTGTCACCTGCTGAGAGAGGCATCCCTGGACCTCCCACCCTAATATAAAAAAGCACACCTCTAATCTTGGTCACTCTCTGTATCCTTAGCTTTAATTTTCATTGCACTTCCACTGACTGACATATTATGGTCAGAAAAAGTGACCTGTGTGTTACATACTTTATTGACCTGCTTTGTGCCCTAGTTTTTTAAAAAATAAATTTTATGTACCTGGAATTAATGGATATTCTCAGTTTGATTGACAAAGAGGTCCATATAGGATCAGTGACCAGCCTGTTAATTGTTATGTTAAGATCTTCTGTACCTTATTAATTTGATCTGATTGATCTATTGATTACTGAGAAACATTCTCCCACATTGTCTATGAGTTTGTCAAGTTTTCCTGTAATTCTCTCTATAATATGTAGGTCACTTTTTCTGACTGTAATACAATTAGTTTAGAAATCAATAAGTTAACCCCCTTACTCAATTGGAAATTAAAATATACACATATAAATAACTTACGGATCATGAAATACATCATAATGGAAATAAAAATATTTACAACTGAAGAATAAAAAAATACTGTATATGAAAACTTATGGATGCAGCCAAAGTCTTACTAAAAGGATAGTTTTTTGTACATACATTAGAGAAGAAAAGCAATATTAATAGGCTCAGCAGCCACCTGAAGAAAATTTTTAAAGGGAAGGGGGTTAAGCCTAAAGGAAATGAGAGGAAAGAAATATTGCAGAAAAAAATATTAATGAAATTAAAATTCAAGAAACCCAAAAGCTGGTTTCTAGGAAAAACTGATCAAGAATCAGAGAGAAGACACACACACACACACACACACACTCTCTCTCTCTCTCTCTCTCTCTCTCTCTCTCTCTTAAGAAGCCAACCACGTCTCACCACTCTTTTCCTACCTCCCTATTCCCAACCTCTAGCATCTCTTGCTAGGATTATTACAGTAGCCTCCCAATTAGTCTCCCAGTTTCTAGCCTTACTTTCCTACGGTGTGTTCTCTTTACCCAGCAACCAAAATGATCTTTCTAAAATATGTATAAGCAAAGGGGATTGCTTATACATATTAGGATATGAAAAGGCAAAGGGGAAGAAATGGGGAATAGGACAAAGATGGTCAAACAGCACAAACTTTCAGTTACGAGATAAGTAAGTACAGGAGATGTGAGGGGCAGCATGATGAGCACAGTTACCACTGCACTGCTCTGTGACATAGAAAAGGTGTTAAGAGTAAATCCTAAGATTTCTCATCACGCTGCAAATACTTTTTCTTGTTTTGCTGTCTCTTTTTATTCTATCTGTATGAGATGATGGATGCTAACTAAACTGATAATGGTAATCATTTTATAATGTATATAATTCAAACCACTATGCTATATACCTTAAACTTATACAGTAATGTATGTCAATTGTATCTCAATAAAACTGGTAGGGAGAGGGACATATTTCTAGACAGCAGAGATTTTAAAAATGAGAGGATGCTATGAATAAGTTTATAACAACAAATTTGAAAACAAAAATGGCCAATTTTCTAGAAAACTTTAAAACTGTCTTAAGAAAAATAAAAAACTAAAATAAACCTATAGCAATTAAGGAAGTTTATTCATTCAGTCAACAAATATTTATAAAATGTATCCAGCACCGTTCAGACACTGGAGATACAGCAGTGAACAAAAGAAAAAAAATGAAAGTCCATGTTTTCATGGACTGTGCTTTCTAGTGGTGGGAGACAAATAATAAATTAGATGTCAATGAATTCTGTAAAGATTACAGAACAAGAGAATGAGCTATTTTATATAGCATAGTCAAAGAGCTAACATTGGACTTGAAGGAAGCGATGGAGCAAGCCAGGTGGTTCAGGCCTGAGGAGTAGGTGCAAAGGGCCTGAGGGAGGATCGTGTTTGGTAGAACAAAGTGACTGTTGTGTCTGAGGGAGATTGGCAGGAGGAGGGATTGGTGAACTGACCAAGGTCTAGATCATGAAGGCCTTGTAAGGACTTTTGATTCAGCAGTTAGAAATATACCCAAATGGGGATGATGATAATAACTCCTGCTCATGTTACATATTGATTATATCTCAGTAAAGGTGAGGGGAAAATAAATCCTGTTCATAAGATTATGGAATTAATTAAATGTATGTAGAATTTCTTTGTAAAATACCATCCAAGTGGCAGATTTCTGTTTCATCCAGAAGTAATAATCATTTGTTGAATGTTTATTAAATAGAGAGCACCTACCATGGGCCAGGACTTGTACAAAGCATAAAAAAAAAATCAGACATGGTAGTTCTGCCAAGTATGGGAGACAGACTCGAGCAGTATTTCTGCATTGTACTCTAGGAGTTATAACAGAGCTTCTAAAATCTGGAGACTAGGACAGGCCTCAAAATTTTACAGTTTATGATTGACCCTTGAACAACACTAGTTTGAACTGTGTGGGTCCACTTATATGTAGATTTTCCCCCCAATAAATACCTGTACCATATTTAATCCACAATTGGGAGTCCAAAGATGTGGAGGACTGACTGGATGCATTGTTCTATACTATTTTATGTATGGGGCTTGAGCATCCTTGGATTTTGGCATCCATGGAGGCCCCAGAACCAGTCTCCCTCAGATACTGAGGGTGGTTGAGTTTTGGGGAAGTCAAAAGTTATACGTGGATTTTCGACTGTGTAGTGGGTAGGCACCCCCACTGCATGCTGTTTGAGAGTCAACTGTATATTAAAGGAAGGTATGTGAATTCTTTTTAGGGTAACTTATGTTTTTCCTATTCATTTAACCCAAAGAAATGAAAAATGTAAGGGGCTCATTTAGCCATGGCAGTTGCAGGTGGACTTCTGCTGAGATGACACCTCAGCAGATGTGGCCTTGACCACATCTGTCCGCAACGTAAGTAAGTTATGGCAGCGAGCACGAGAGAAGCACGGTGAGAAGTCTAGAATTGGAATCATAGTGTAACCATTGCATGTCAGGTGGCTATTTTAGCTCTTTGTCCTCAAAGTTGGCTCAACATAAATAATTCTACTGGTTTTTCTTAATAAGTGATACGTTACAGCTATTTGTCAGTCTTCGTTGTTAAAGCTAACTTGCTGTTAGTCTGTTTCAGTAGTTTCTACTTTCAGAACACCTAGCTACCCTAAACACTTCCAGTTTCTTAAAATACAATGCATGCCAGCCCTGTCGTCAACTCTTTACCTATGTTACCTCACCGAATCCTCACAACTCTATAATGTGGGGACTGATTTCCCCATTCCAGACTTGAGACAACTAAGACAGAGTGAGGTTTACTAGTAGTCCAGGTTTACATTGTTAAGAAGTGGCAGAGCAGGGATCAGAACCCAGGCAGTGACTTCAGAGCTTCCACCCTTCCCTCTGCCTGCCCAGATAGATGGGCAGTGGTTGCGGGAAGCTTCGTTGTCTGGAGAGGGTCAGGCGTGGTGGTCCTTTGCCTGACTGAAGTAGGCCAGCACCTCTGTGAGTTTTGAACTGCGAGTTTCCCTGTTTAGAACACAATGAGGAAAACTTAAACATCACTATATGGTTCCTTTAGGTGCTGAAATACGTGTATTCTGCCACAGTTCCAGACTTGGCTTTGCCATTGACTAATGTGTGAGTTTAGACAAGTTTTTTTTAACCTGGGTTTTGGGTGTTTCCACTGTGAAAGGAAAGGATTAGACCAGACAAATCTCTGTATTTCCTGCTAGCTCAGTGACTTTTCTGATTCTGTATTCTTGCTAGAATTAACGGTTGGCATCACTGCTTTTGTCAGTCGTCTGCAACCATTGTTCAAATAAAAAAAAAGAAAGTATGGTAATAAGTGTTCTTCTCTTTTGCTGGGCTCTTTTTTATTTTAAATACTCAAAAAAATTATACCAAGGTACCAGCTTTTGCCATCTTAAAGTGTGTATGTTGCGTGCTTAGATCTAAGGGCCAGGAATATTCCCTGTAGGTCTGTGCTCGTCTCAAGCAAAATGAAGCACTCAAGACTAAGCACTGAAAATATCTCATGCAATGCTTTCTCCACGCACTCATTGGGACAGGTAATTACTGTGGCAACAGCAAACTAATTTGAAGTGTTAGCTGTTAATTAAAAGGATGCAGAGGTGTATAGTTGTCTTTTGGTGTAACCAGAGCCTCCATTCAAACTTCATTAATCACTTTACAGTTAATGTGTTGCAGAAGGTCAAGACTATTGAGATGCAGTATCCATTGAAAGAAAACAAATTCCTTTTCTCCAGGTGGAATGCCATTTGCAAAGTTAAGGGGCATACTCCACTCATACCTGGCATTGCCTTTGTCATCCACTTCTCCTTGATGATTAAATGTTAAATCGGTACTGTCATTGCACTGTAAACCAAACCACACAGCATCTTTGTTGCTCGAAATCGAACCCAAAATTCCATGGATGAATTAGCGTGCATCATAATTAAATCATCAAGGCTCCCTTTGTATTTCACTTGGAAATAAGAGACCTCTCTTTTGGAAAAGAGATCGGCTTTCTTGACAAGCTAATTAAGTTACCAAACCGTTCAGTATGGTGTATCTATATTAGACTGTCTGCTGATCATTTTTACTGATCGCTGCTGTTGGTCTCAAAAGTTCAGGTTGTTGTCCAAAGTAACAACACCGTTCTTTTTATAAGTTTTGAATCCTTGTGCCTACATTCAACTGTTAGTCTTCACATCTGAGTCTTTGGTTAGTGATTCTAATACAGAGTGTTTTTAAAATTTAAAATTGGAGGAGTCTGTGGTATACAAGAGGAAAAATAATAATGTCATTCTTAAATTTTACATATTATATTACCTATATTTACATGGAATAAAGTTGCTAAATTCCTTCGAATCACATTTCACATTAGCTTAGTCCAACAACTTCTCTGCCAGGCACTGAGGAAAATACAGTGTGTGTCTTTATATATCAATTTATTACATGAATTCAGATACATAATGAATCAAATCATAACCTGAAAATGTGGTTTCATGTTGTAAAGTCTGATGTTAACGTAGAGAAATAAGTGGTAATTTGTTCTAAATCCTTTATAATATAGGGGTTCCACTTATAAAACATATCACTTTATATAAAGTATAAAAATTTTTAAATTAAGTTTTATAAACTTATTTATATATACTAGGGAAGTTGATATTTAGAGAAGTCTGTAGATATTTTTACAGATTAAAGAACTCTGACAAAGTGAACAATTGCCAAATTTTATAATCTTGCTTTTCCTTTAAATGAGATATAATTTCTCTATAATTGATAAAATAAAGGTTAAGTTTACCTTCCAAAATTGGCTCAATCTTTGCCCACTCAAGAAGGAAAAGCAGAGTGAATTTTTTATAACACTTGTATATAGATACTTATATACATTTACATCTTTTTCCTAGTCTTACCTGAATTTGTAACATTATTATATGTGAAAAGTTATAAATCCTTGTAGGTTCTTAATAATTAAATTATATTTGTAAGTCTGTCACTTTAAAAATACTTGTCAGTGATTGCACAGTTCTGTGAATTTAATAAAAAACATTGAATTATACACTTAAAACAAGTGAATTTCATTGTATATAATTATACCTCAGTAAAGCTGTTTTAAAAATTTGTTAGAATAACCACACAAATACTTCTGTCAAAACAACAGAAAATGTTTTCATTTGATAATAATGGAATGCATATTTTATTTTTTTTGTAATCATGTATGGTGATGGATGTTAACTAGACATATTGGGGTGATTTGTTTGCAGTATACATATACAAATATCAAATCATTGTTATATACCTGAAATTAAGATAATGTTACATGTCAATGATATCTCCAAAAAATAATAAATTAGCAATTTTTGCTACTGAGTAAAATTAAGTAATAAATGAGTAAATTAAGTAACTAAGTAGTAAATTTTACTTAGTAGTAAAAATTGGAAATCTGGTAAATTTTGCAGCTTGGCATCTGAGGATGGGGAATTCCTGGCAAGCTGAATTACATTCCTCCCCACTTCCCTGCCCGCCTCACCACTTAACACTAGCCAGGTGAGAGGAAGAACAATCAGCTCTTGGCTAACGTGCAGAATCCTCTATGGAGCAAGACTTGAATTCTTCCAAAACAATTTGTTTCTTCATACTGTCATGGACGTGCAGTAACAGTGCCTGTTCATGCTGCGTGCTTCATTCTGAATTTTGTATATGAGGCAGAGTGTTTCTAGATAATGGTCAGAATGGATAGTCCTCGCAGTACATGCATGAAAGGCCACACATTTCATTGGAACACAAAAGGTCTTGATGAAATAATGGTATTTACTTCTTCAAACCTTATTCTCTGTTTTATGAATGACTGCATTCATACTTCTTGACTTAAATTGTAATTATTTCACTGTATCTCATCACTTGAGCTTTTCTCTTTTCTGAAGCTGTTTTAATATTGAGAGATGCCAGTTTTAGGAAAGGATAAACCATGTATTTGAATCTTATAAACCTATGACTTCTTATATGAATTTATATCTTAAGCTGTAGCTAATTCCATATTATTTTGATGAAATGTGGGAATATTTGTATGGCTTTGTCTAGTGCTTAGCACAGAGCTGTAGAAGACCTCCACACACACTCACACACTCACACACTGACAGACTCCCTCCCACACTCCCACCAACACTGACAGTGTGTTGTGAAGGAAATAGAGCCAGAAGACCAGGTTTGAAATATAGTTCTGCCACTTACTGACTTTGTGCCATTAGGCAAACTACTTAACTTTTCTATGCTTCAAAGTTCTCATCCATAAAAGGTGGATAATAATGCCAGTAGTACCTTAGAGGGTTATTTTAAGGTAATGTGTAATGAATCATTTTGTAAACCATTAAGCTCTATAGAAATGTAAATTACTGATGTTATTAGTATTCTTTGGAAGTGTCACATATCCCATTGCTGCAGATGTGTTCAGATTTACACTTAACCATCATCTAGGTTGTTTAGTGATCTCAAGTAATTTTGTTACTGTTCTTTCTTCCCATAGAGCATATCATGTCCCAAGTGGGAAAATACTAGCTGTAAAGGTAAGTGGTGAATAAATTTCATGAAATTCATGACATTCTTGATGCTTCTACACCCCTTCCCACTTCTCCATGCTTAGCTTGAGTCACAGGCAGTCATGAAAAGGGAATGAAAGGTTTTAGGTTTGGCTGGTAGGTGGCGGAAGCTGTGGCACTGCCGTGACATTCAAGCTCCTGCAAATGTTTTAAGGAGCACCATAGCACGGTGAGTTGTCTCATCAGTGTTGGCTCCACTTCTTTCTCTGTTTCCTGCTAAGTGGCATCACTGTCTTCCTCGTCTTGCAGCTCAGAACCTTAGTAGTTATTCACTCCTTTTTCTCTTTTATCTCCAATGTCTTGTGAGTTGCCATAACCTGTTGGAAATTTTCCCTGGAATGCATCCATTTGTCACTTTCTTTCTGTTCTCATCCTCATTGCCTGGGTCTGTATCAGGCTCACCTACCCCATACGTGGACTATTATAACAATTTCATCATTGTACTTTGATCTTTTTCTTCTCCTGTGCCCCTTCTTACTCTGCAACCAGAGTTGAGAAATTGAATCACAGATCTGGCCACATCACTGTCTTGGCACCCACCCCCATCCCACATTGTGTATATTGTAAAACCTAAGATATCTGACCCTTTACCAGATTCCGAAATAGCCCAGCACCACACCCACCAGCAGTCAAGCTGCACATACCTCATGGGTGTTCTGGGCAGTTACCTAAGATACTCCTTGCCTGCTGCCACCCTGTTTTACGCATCCCTGCCATACTCCAGCATCCCCGCCCTTCCCTGACACTTGTGGCTTAGTCTCTGGCGTTGGCTGTTGAAGCTTCATCTTCCCCTCATTTTATCCGAGATTTTCCCAATGAGCTCTCTTGAACTGTACCTCTGATGGAACCCTAGGCTTCCTCAGGTTCCACAGAACCCTACTTCTAACCCTCTAGCCCTGGGTTCTTAGCTAACAGACTGGTTAGGACTGCTTTATGCCTCATCCCACGAATGGGTCAGGTCCTCTTCAGATCAGCCCCTTCCTACTTTACAGCCACATGCTCTGCATGACCTGTCTGTGACCTTTTGTCACGCCCTGTATCTCTAGTCTCTGTCACTCTCCTTAATAATGAAAGCTGTTATTTTTTGCGTGTGACTACTATATGCCAGTTACTATGCTAGATGTCATATAACTATTATCTTTAATCCTTAAAAACTGCAAAGTAAGCCTGTGCATTTTAGATTTGAGAGGATTGAGACTCAGAAAGCTGAATTGTTCAAGATAACACAGTTGAAACAGCCAGGGCCAGGATTTAAAACAAAATCCATTTGACTCCAAAGTGTATGTCCTCTGCCTCACCAGGAAGCCTTTATACAAGTATTACCATTGCTCCTCTTTCTGATTTCTGTCTGTCCTTTCACGGGTCATCTCCTCCATGATGCTTTCTTAGCTATTCCCAGTGAGCATTCAGTCTCTTTCCCTTACATTTATGTAGTATATATTTCTGCATCTTTTATCTTATTTAGAAACTAGGAATCTGAACAATTAAATTGCAGTTGATTACACCTTTTAGTAAGGTTAAACCAAAGCAAAGACTCAGTGTAGTCCAGAGTTCTTTTTCCATACTACACCTGGTACAATACCTGTAATGTGTTATGCGACATTATAAAGTCCAGTTTTAATAACTCAAGTAGCTTTAGGTGAGGAGATACAACAGAGCTCTCTCTTGGGATATTTTCTTTGCTATTCCAACCAAATAGGCTCACAGAATTCTAGAACTGAAAGAGATCTCAGAGATCATCTGTGGAAGCCCCACATTTTGCAGAGGAGGAACCCGAGGTTCAGAGAGTGCCTGGGGTAGGGACGGTGGAGCCCGTCCCCATCACAGCCTTCCCGAGCTCACTGGGTGCAACTCTGACGCGCCACCCCGGCGTCGGGTTGTCTTTTCCGTACCTCCTGAGTCCCCTCTCCACTCAGAGGACCCCTCCAGCACTCGGGCAGTATTTTCCTTCCAATCAAGTTGGTTTTCCTTTAATGTCAGAACTCTTAGATCATTGCCATCGATATATTTAAAGACAGTCAACTTTAGGTAATTCACTCCAAGACAGGGGAGCACTGCTTTAAATCAACCACAAAACCTTGTTTGACTTTTGCATGTACATTATAATGATTCATAATTTCCTACATTTTGAATTACATTTAACCTAGGCTAACATTAAAATTCTTGTGCATGACTATTTATATGGGTATGGCAAAGGTGTTAAAGTTGTTTCTGGAAAGGATTAAAAGCAATTGTAAAGAGGACACATTTTAAAAGGTATTAAAGTAGAGACTTTCAATAAATAAAAACAGTAGTGGTTTACAAATACATGACTCATTAGATCCAGCCATAAAACTGAGCTTTACAACAAGGACCGTATTGTATTCTCTGTGTATCTCTAAATTCTGCAACATGCTAGATGGTCAAACTGAGCTGAGTGAATGAAGGATTTAGGAGTAGGTGTGATGATTCTGTTTACTCTTTTTTGCTTATCCCTGAGCTTTTAGCAGTGAAGGCAAAAACATGATGCTTACATAATAGTCATAATCTAGAAAAAACAAATGTACCATTACTTCAAAACTGGCAGAGTTTTTCATTAAATTTTAGAAGTGGTTGGTTCCCAAATATGTGGGGATTTTCCAGATAGCTTTGTTATTGATCTCTAATTTAAATCAGTCATGGTCAGAGAATATACGTTGTATAACTGGAATTATTTTAAATTTATTGAGATTTTTACGGCCCAGAATATGAATTATTTTGGTGTTTCCTGTGCACATGAAAAGAATGTGTAGTCCATTACAAAGTGTGTTGTATAAATATTAGATCAAGTTGTCTGATAGTATTGTTTAAAATTATCTTCACTGAGTTTTATCAACTTGTCCATCAATTATTGAAAAAGGGGTGTTGAAATCTCCAGCAATAATTGTGGATTTGTTTACTTTTTCCTTACAGTTTTATCATTGGTTTACTTAATATTTTTTGAAAGTCTGTTAGATACATTTAGGATTGTTATGTCCTCTGGGTGAATAGGCTTCTTTATTGTTATGAAGTGACCTTTTTTATCCATGGTATTATTCTTGGCTCTGAAATCTACATTTTCTGATATTACTATAGCTACTGCATTTTTGACTAGTGTTAGCATGATATGCTTTTACTTTTAACCTGCTAGGTCTTTATATTTGACATGGATTTCTTGTAAGCAGCATATAACTGGGTCTTGTATTTTAATCTAGTCTGATAATCTGTACTTTTATTTGTAGCAATTAGATCATTTGCATTTCATGTGATTATTGATATGGTCAGATTCAAATCTGTCATCTTGCACTTTGTTTTCTATTTGTTCTGTCCTTTTTTTTTTTTAGCAGTTGCCTTAGAGTTACTTTAACGTATTATAGTATACATTCAAGTAATATTTTACCACTTTGTAGTATGTGAACTTTATATAATATGCTTTACATAGTGTACTTTACCTTTCCTCATCCTGGCCTTTGTAATTGTACATTCTATATACACATGTTATAAACCCCAAAATACATTGTTGCTATTCTTGCTTAGAGTTGTCTTTTACAGACATTGAAAAAGTAAGAAAATATTTATATTTACTCAAATTTTCACCAGTTCCAGTGCTCTTCATTTCTTTGTATAGATCCAGATTTTCTTCTGGTATAATTTCCTTTCTGTCTGAAGACCCTCTTTCTTTTACCTTTCTTTTTTTTTTTTTTTTTTTTTTTTTTTTTTTTTTTTTTTTTTTTTTTTTTTTTTTTTTTTTTTTTTTTTTTTTATGTGTTGATCTGTTTTATTATTTGACTGGAAAACTAGACACTCCACCAGTTCAGGGAGATGTGCAGGTTTAATCCTCCTCCTTGTCATCGCTGACTCCAGCCCTACCCTGGCCCTTCTTGGCATTGGCCACCCCCATATGGGGACAGGAGGGAGAAGTCAGAGTGCTTCAGGGAGTCCAGGCAGACAGTGAAGTGCGTGATGTTTATTTACCACCTGCTCATAGACCTGGGTATGGAGCTGGCGAATTAGCACCTGGATGTGGTGGATGGACTTGGCTAACTAAGCCCAGCTTGAATACATGGTCTATAGGTGCCTCTCTGAGAAGTCCTTGATCTTCAGGCCCAGGATGTAATTCAGCTTCATCCTGGCCTCGTCCAGCACCCCATGCAGACCAGGCACCGCAATAGGGCACCGCCTTAAACAGACGCTGTGGGACTTTCTCACCAGTGTTGGTCAGCAGCGCCTGGGCAGCCTTGGGGACCTTGGCCAGGGTAAATTTGACCCTCCAGACCTCCCACTTACTCCAAAGCTCATAGTTGCCTATCAGCTTCAGCTCTTGGTTGAGGTGGAATTTCTTGAAGAGTCTCTGCAGGGTCACATAGGTTTTGCAACAAACCCATCTCTGGGCCCCCAGCACGTTGGCTCCCTTGTAACTGAGAAAGAGCTCTTTTACATTTCTTATAATGCACAGGTCTTCTGGCAGCATATCCTTTCTGCTTTTTCATATCTGCAGAGTGTATATTTGACTTCCATTTTGGAAGGTATTTTTGCTGGAGAGAGAATTCTAGGTTGACTGCTCTTTCTGTATTTTAAGGATACTATTTTATTATCTTTTGGCTTGCATTCTTTCCGATGAAAAGCTTACTGTCATTTACAGTCTTTTTTCCTTTTTCTGGCCAGGTGGCTCAGTTGGTTGGAGCATTATCCCATATACCAAAAAAGGTTGCAGGTTAGAATCCCAGTCAGGGCACATGCCTAGATTGCAGGTTTGATCCCGAGTCAGGGTTCATACGGGAGGCAACTGATCGATGTTTCTCTCTCTCTCAAATCAATTAACATATCGAGTGAGGATTAAAAAGCAATAATAATATAATAAAATCTTTATCCTTCTGTACATTAGAACTGACCTCTCTCGCTCATTTTAGGATTGATTATGATGAGCTTTTATGTAATTTCCTTGATAATTCATGTACTTAGGATTTATTGAGATTGTTGAATCTCAATATGTACAAATTTTGGCTATTATTTTTTTCACGTCTTCCCCCCCACTTTAGGAAGTGAAATTGCATATACAGGGTCCAGCAGAAGTAACGCCTGCTTCAGTGTCGTTAGTAGGGTAATAATACGGGTGTAATAGTTTATAATTTTAATTTGAACATTTCACCTAAAATGTCATATGGTGTGCTTGAGCATGATATTGTTGTGTTACAGAGTTACATGCTTATGATTTTGTAATAAAAGATTTTGTAATAAAAAGGGGTGTTATTTGTGCCAGACACTGTATATTAGGTTAATTGAAGTTGTTCCACCACAAAAAGATGCTCTGTTGTTTGTTTTAGTCTTTTTTCTCTCTGATGTTTCATTTTTGGATAATACCTGTTGTCAAATATTAAGTTTCATCTTTTCATCTGTATTGTCTAATCTGTTATTAATCTCATTCAGTGTATTTTTCCTTTCAGATATTGTACTTTTTATCTTTAGAAGCTTACGTGGGTCTTTTTGACATCTTTAAAGTCTCTACTTAATATGTGCAATCTTTCTTTCACTTTCTTGAATACATGAAATATAGTTATAACTGAAATAATCATCTTGTCTATTAATTCTACCATTTCAGAGTCTTTTCAGAGTCTTTTTTCGTATTCAGATATTTTCACTTATAAAAATAACATTTAAAATTTACAAAAGCATACAAAGCCAGTGAAAGTAGTTCAGCATGTTACCATTATGTATGTGAGGGCTTGCGGGTGGGCACACAGGAGTTCACCGAAGTCTTGACTATAGAGCAGTGGCATGTGGTTTTGCCACTGGGTGGGTATCTTAGGGAGATGCTTCATTCTTGAACCTCTAAGAGTTCTTACGTGAGCCCACTGGAGGCAGGAGGTGCCGGAGGATACAGGCAGCTGTCCTCCTGGGAGACATCGCTCTCCGCAACACCGTCTGAGGTCAGTGTTCTCTGCAGTATCTATCTACCTGTTCTCTGTTTGGCTGGATGGCTCTGATTCCCTCCTTCTCTGTCTGTATTACCAGTTGGGCACTAACCTCCTCGTTTCCAAGGCCATCGCAGAACTCTTATGCTAAGGAAGGGTCTGATTCTGAGCTGGAGGAGGAGTCATTACTGTCAGAATCTGTTATTTTTTCCTTCTTCAGGGGAGCTGCTCAAATTGATTAAGAAAGCAGTTTTGTTGACATGCTTCTTCATAGGTCCTTTTTTCCCCCCTGGCTTTCCCATTATTCTTCTTTGTAAAGCTCTTAATTGTCCGCTCATCATCACTGCGGGGAGTCCTGGAGTCAGAGAACACAGGCCAACACATGGGCACCTCCTCTCCTCAGTCACTTCATTCACACTTTTCCAGGGCTCTGGAGCTAGGTCCTCATGGCTGCCGAGGACTTTCCACCTCTCACCATTGCAGACAGACAGACCACCCAGGGTCAGTGCTGACTGATTGCTTTTTCTTCTCATTTAGAGTTGTATTTTCTTGTGTGTGTATGTTTTTAAATATCTTATAATTGCTTTTATCATATGCCAGTCATATGGTGTAGGTGCCAGATATTTCTGTATTTCTATAAACATTCTTGACCTTTATTCTGAGATGCTGTTTAGTGACTTTGAACAGCTTGATCCTTTCAAGGATTGCGTTTAAGCTTGTTAGATGGGACCAGCCCAGTGGTTAGTTTAGAGCTAGTTTTCCTCACTCAGCTGAGGCCCTAGCCTTTTGAATATTCTTCTTGTGCCCTAGCAATTACAAGGTTTTCCACATGGCTGGTGAGAACACGAATCCTCTCTTAGTGTGAGGTCTGGACATCGTTTCCTCTGGTCTTTTCCTTCCCTGTCCTCAGATATTTTCCTGACGCCCATGTGCTGATCATTACTCAGCTGCAGACTTAGGGCCCCCCTCCAGATCTCTGGGAGCTGTCCCTTTGGTGCTCTGCCAGTGACCTCTTGCTGCCTTGGCCTTCTCAGACTCCCAGCTCTGTCTTCTCAACTCAGGGATGTGGCTGAGCTCCTCCTGGGCTCACCTCCCTGCGCTGGGGCCTGGAAATCTCTCTAGTCAGTCCGGGCCAGTTGTAGGATTCAGCTGTCTTGTTTTTCCATCTCTCAAGGATCACTGTCCTGTTTTGGCTAATTTCAGATATCTGGAAGCCTGTTGGTTTTTTCCCTTTCTGTTTTTAGTAGTACTTCCTTTCTTGTCACCACTCTAATCCGGATGCTCATTTTGTCTCTTGTCAGATGTGGACCAGCCTTCACACTGTCCTCCCAGAAATAGGAACTACTGTGCATCGATCTTTTACACTGTGCTAAGCACTTTATATACATTTCCTCATTTAGTACAACAGCTTTCTGTTGTTTCCATTACTGATCCTCATTTTACAGATGCAGAAGCTGAGGCACAGAGAAGTTAAGTAGCTTGCCCAAAATCCCACAACTAATAAGTAATGGAACCAGGATTTCAGCCCAAGCAGGTCTTGTCCCAAGACCCTGCTCTTAATCTCTGTACAATATTACCTCTCACCCTCAGATTTGGCCTCCTGAAGCATAGTTCTGGTAAAATCTCTTTCCCACTCAAAAGTCTTTAAAGGCTTCACATTATTTCCCAACAGACAGAAAGCTCTGTGGGATGGGACTCAGGATCTTCCACAGTATGTCATCAACCTACTCTTGCAGCGTTATCTTGAATGACTGCATCGTGCTGCTTTTAAGTTGCACTGACTGCCTTATCTGAACCCAGGTACTTTTCACTGCAACAGTTTGATTCATGTATTTCTTTCTAATAAGAATGCCTTCGCCTGTGCCCCCACCTGCCAAAATCTTTAACACCCTCCAAGGGTCACTGGCTCCAAAGCTACTCTGTTGAAGTTACTTAGATACATTATGTCACATCTGGTACATCTATCACTTACTCATTCTCCTTTTTGAACCTCTCTAGAATTCTGTTTTCTTATGGGTGTTATCACATGCCGCCTTGTAGTTTGCTATTAGTATACGTGTATGTTTGCCCTATTGTGTCAAAATCTCCTTGTAAGTGGAGAGCAGGCCTTACCTCGTCTCACGTATTGGTCCTCACAGAACACTGCATGGGCGGCCTAGCGCAGAGTGCCAGGTGTTCAACACCTGATTTGGTGACCGATTGAATAATGAATGTTGTTCTTTTGTTTCTTTTTTCAGTTTACTCATTCATCTCTTGAAACATCTTGAAAGCAGGTTCAGCTCACGTACAAAATATCCCATAGTGTTCTTTGTATGGACCATTGCTCTCAGCCAGAGTATTTCTCAGCTTTTTTTTTATATTAAAGGGTGAAATGAAAGGTTAGGAGTTAGATGTGCATTTGATCTTTTCCTGACCTTTTCCTGACTTTTGTGTGACTTCAAGCATGTCATTTGAACCTCTCAGTGACCTCAGCTGTGAAACGGGGCTGCCTGGTGTCACAGAGGGATTGCAAAGAGCAGCAAATCACAGTCCTTGTCTGAACAGAGTCACCTGCAGGGCTCTTATGCTTGCGTGCACTGAGGAGGGAAATACAGGTTCCCAAGTCAGTGGTCAGTTGGACCAGTCCTTTGAGAGTACTGGTCCAACTGACCAGCTGTGGGAGCAATTAGATGGGAGTCCTTGAAGATCTGTTACTCTTCCTACTCAAAATATTTTCATTTTTTGCGCTTCTAAATGTTTCTTTTTTTTTTTTGACAAGGACACTATATTGTAATTTTTCCCTTTTTAGACTCTAAATGTGGGAAAATATCACTTCAGATAATTTTATAAGCAGGTAGGATTTTGGAAAGAATAGAAGTACTGTGCATTTTTATTGTATGCTACTGAATTTTAAAAAAATTCTGACTCAAATAGAGCATTTTTTAAATGATACTAATATTTTAAAAGTAAGTATTTGATATGACTGTACATAACTCATGAAATGTGTTTCTGACTCGCTTTCTTCGGCAGAGAGTGTTGGAGGTAAGGCAACTGCAAACAAGTAGAGCAAAAAAATAAAACACTATTAGCTATCTTGCAAAGAGAACCTTTTTATACCATTAATATACTCTATACAAGCTATAAAAGAATAGAGCTTAATAGAATTTCCCAGTATTATTTATTTTCTAATTGGGAAAAGTCCATTCAACAGGAAATTCTGTAGCATTGCATATAGCATGTCCTGATTATCATTCTTTGACTGTTTGGGGGTTTCTGCTGCTTTTAAACTAGCATTTAAATGGACCATTTGATTAATCATTTGTATACTGACTGTAATCCTCCCAAATTTCCTTTCTGAGTTGTACATACTATAAAAGACAATTATGTTGGCACAGATTAAATAAGCGAATTAAGGCAGAATAGCAGCTTAATTTGACCTGTGATTTTGTTCTCCTTTAGTGGAATGTGTGCCACTCCAGCAAATAAATGAAGTCATCCATGACAGGTTGTGATGAATTGCCGTATTTATACTGTATATTTTAATAGCCTCACACTAATTTAAATTGAGCCCAGAGTAAATTATAATTCAGTCACTTGACTGCTTATATTTAACTTGACAACTCATCCCTATTTGTCCTGGAGGTGTAGCGAAGAGCAGGGCGCACTCAGGTATTGCAGTCTTGCACTTAACCCTTTCTCCACGAAGGGGTTTGCGTTCAGGGTCTCTCCAGTTTGACAAATGTAGCTCTTCCTAAGGAGAAAAACAGTGATAATAATGAAAACTTAGGGAGTCCCTATTTCCCTTGTACTTCAAAAAGAAAATCAGTATTTTCACACTTTCTCCCACTGCCTTCAAAAAGGGAGTTGGACTTATTTTCAGCAGTTTTAAAGCTCACTTACAAGAATGCCCGGGAAGGAGGGTTAACCTTCCGCCTAGAGAGCCAAGTCTTCCAGAAAATGGACGAGCATTTCAGTAGCTATTTTAAGGTGGACTTGACTTTCCCTCCCAAGTCCCCAGAATTACTTTACTCACTTTCCTGCCAATATGGAACCTCCACCGTTCTGGCCTGTAGCAAATACGGAAGACGATCAAGACCTGCTAGAGTGCAGTGGGTTGGCTCCACAAATACAGTATTACCTGCTGCATTTTAGGTCACTGCGCTACTGTCATTCATTTTGGTGTTTCTATCTTTGGTTTTAAATCCAGTTTTAGAAATCAAGCAATCCATTTCCTTTCTGTCTAGAAACAGCATCTTATTTATAGGATTATGGTTGTAAGGAGCAATTTAATTAAATTTCACACCACTTAATGGCCACTAGTATAAGACCCTATGCAGGGTATTGGGTGTGGAGCAGGTGGCTAGAGAAAGATGCATAAGACTCACCCTTGGTCCTTAAGGGGCTCACAACCAGTCTTTACTCTTTAGACTTCTCTTTTTAGAAGGTGAGGCATGGATGCTAAAGACACATGTGAGAAGAAGAAAAGTAAAGGCCAAAGCTCGAGATACATTCTGATGGAGGGCTTTGGGGCTGGCTTCCTGAAGGTGGTGGCAGCACTCAAGCTGGTTGTGAAAGACAGAGAAGGTGTTATGGTCAGTGACCGTGGGGTGGAGAGAGGAAGTACACCTTACGTGAACGGAACAGTAGTAGCAAAGACTGGAAGTGGGGGAAGTCACAGGGTGTGTGTGTATCAGTGAAAATCATCTCGTTTCCCATGAGGATTGAGTTTGTGGTAGGGAGTAGTGAGAGGAGCTAGAATAACAAGTTGGAACTAGATTGCAGGAGAAATCCTTGAATGTCATGCTAGAATTTTAATTTTATGCTAAGCCATGGGAACCCAATCAAGGTTTTTGATCAAGGGAATGATATGTTTATGGCCAGTAGTTTGAGGTTAGTTCCTTTGTGTTGGCTAGCCATGTGGAGTCATGTCGTTTCTAGATTGGGAGCCTGGAGATGCAATATAGCTTAGTAATCATACTAAGCACTGAGCAAATGTATTTTCGAAACCTTAAATAAGGGGTTCTCAACCTTACTGTGGGTTAAAAACCACCTGACAAGTTTTTTTAGAAATGCTAAGAGGTAGGTCCAACTTCAGAGATTCTGATTCCATTATGCCTATCCATTAGGGTTTATTTAAAGCACCCTTATATATTTATGTAAATACTTTAAAATAAAGGTAATTATAATGTGAGGCCAGGGTTGAGAACCACTGCTTTAAGGTAAATAATAATTCCATTTAGCAGAGTTCTCTAAGAGGAAAGATTCGCTGTACTTGACATAGCAGTGTGAATAGCACCAATATTTCATAGCATAGACTTAAAACAACACTATGTGAATTTATTTTGTTGCTAAGTTTTACACAGGAGCAAAAATGTTAAGTGAGTATTGTTGGCAAAATGACTATTGATCTGGAGAAGTGATTCTTGGCAGTTCTGTTATTACACTTACAGACTAGTTTAGTGGGAGCTTTTATAAATAACCCTAAAGCTCACTCTGGACAGAAACTGGCTATGTCTTTTTTTTTCTCTTTCCCCTCCCCCAAATGGGTGTCATTGCTATAAAATGTGCAGAATCATCCTTTCCTTTTTCTGTCAGGAGTTTGCAGTTCATGATTTATGGATGTTTCCCTCCAGTGTGAGTGTGCAAGTATGCGTCCTGCAGTTGTAACACAAAATGTAGGTCAGTGTTGGATGGTGTGTGACTGCACTATCGGAGTAAACCTGGGTGTTCAATTCTTATCTGGAAATTTCTAGAGCCAGAAACTGCCACAGATCTTAAAATTGTCTTTCAACTATTATATTCTCATCACTGTCTTTTTAAGTCAAAAACAATTTCTCTCGAATTGGCTTCATTGAAGTGCTAAGTAAAATTTGAACAGTTGATGGTCTCCTTTCTTAAAAAAAATAGTATTTGAAATAAACTAGAATTTATTCTAGGTAAGTTTATAAATAAAGTGTTTTCCATTTCTGCATTATGAATCTGACTCAGCGGTTGATATTTTAAGGAAAACCAGAACGTGTCAGCACGTGCTGGAAGGTCCTCAGCGTCAGAAAGGGCCCGACGCTGCCGGGCTGCAGTGCTCCTCAGAAGCTCGGCTTCCTCTTCTAAAAGAAGGGGATGACATGAAATGATTTCTGAATTTCCTTCAAGCTCCAACATTTTGTAACATTTATTAGCCAAGAAACATTGTGCAGCTGGAAGAATAAAAAGAAGATATATTTTAAAAACTTCTTACTTCCTCTTAAAACTAAAAATGCTACTTTAAATGGCATTTTTACTCATCATCCTCTCCTGCTTATTGCCTTGTGTCTGAATTACAAAGCAATTTTTTTAATGGTTTCAGGGTCATTCCTATCTTTCTCTTCTGAAAATAACCAATGTGGCCAAAATAGGGTGTATAAATTAAGGGTGTTATAACTTAACTGACTTTTAAAGCCATTAATACTGACCTTTAAGACCTGGCTTTTTCCTTGGCCCCATCAATCACTTCCCTACCACCTCCCCCAATACAGAGGGCTAGGCAGATATGGATACAGTTTGTATCACTGGGGGTTGAAACGGTGGGGAGGAGAAGGGGGAAATGAATAGAGGAAACACCATATTTTCAGTTTTATATTTATTTCATAGTGAGCATAGCTGTATTTAATTTAAAGGTGAATAAATGTGTCAATGTATTCCTTTCCACAATTAGGTCATACTGCTAGATATTACACTGGAACTTCAGAAGCAAATTATGTCTGAATTGGAAATTCTTTATAAGGTAATTTTTTCTTTGCCATTTTTTCCTTATAAAGCATGTGTGTGGTATTGACTTGCAGGTTTTTAACTACTTTTGTCTTATTTTTGTTACAGTGTGATTCTTCATATATCATAGGGTTTTATGGTGCATTTTTTGTAGAAAACAGAATTTCAATATGTACAGAATTCATGGATGGTGAGTTTTCCCTTTTATAATACTTCAAAAATGATTTTTGGTGGGAGTGCTTTATAACCTGGTTTTGATATAAATGTCAAGTAGAATTAATAATAATTAAAATATACAAATAATTTTCTTATTTATACTCTAAAGCATCTTAGTAGTTTCTGGTGTTAAATATCTATAGGTGACCTATAATTTCAAGAATGTAATTTCATTTACTTTTATTGAAAATTTAAATAGAACAAATACTAGTCTGATCAGTGGTTTGATATTTGATTCTTCTATACAATCTGTCTTTACTTGCAACACAGATGTTCTGTTCTTTTAATGTTTCAATAGCCAAAACAGATTTAAAGAAATCTATTAACCCAACATCCTGTGTTTTTTAGAAAGAAAACTGTTAATTGCAAGACAAACTGTTTTTTGACACAGCTGTTTAGCCAAGATGTATTTAGTTTTCTTTGGACTCTAGCACTTTCTCTTCTTCTTTATTTTTTCATTCATTTCCAGTTTGGTAAATATTTCTTGATCTGAATGTTATGGTAAAATGCAGACTTCCTGGTACCCTATCAGTGAAATTATGTCATCATTGTTATTTTTTACCCATTTTAAATCAAAGAAGTCTTGAAATTGTACATACTCACTTCTTCAGTGTCTGACCCATTCAAATTCAACATTTTAAAATATACTTAGTTCATTTTGGGAATTCTCAGTATATTTCTGAAGCAATTATTTCATGTTCTGCAAGACTTTTTAATGAGTCAACATCGATACCTATAATAAGGTATATAATGTGTTTTAAATCAGTTATAGTGGATGCTAAGAATCACAACTCATAACCATAATGAGCAATGTAACAATTACTATTCAAGGAGACCGACTAGAAAAAGTGGATTCATAGAGCCAGTGCATATTGTTATTTTATGACTTTTTATCATTCTTTGAAGTACTCAATTTTTCAGTTACATTAAAAAATTTCTTTATTGAGATGGTATGTTCAAATACCAGAAAATTCACCCTTTTAATGTGTACAAATATAGTGGTTTTTACTATATTCACAAGGTCATGCAATCATTATCATTAATTCTAAAGCATTTATAAACATACTCCCTACCAATCAACAGTCACTTCCTACTCCTCCTTCCCTCTAGTCCATGGTGACCACTAACCTATTTTTTTTCTCTGTGGATTTTCCTATTTTGGACATTTCACACAAATGGATTTATATAATATGTGGCTTTTGTGTTTGGCTTCTTTTGCTTAGCACAGCAATTATCAACCGGTGTGCTACAAGAATTTTAATTTAAAACATGCAATACTTGACTGTTTAGTCAGGGGATCTGACCTCTTGTCCCTTAGACAAATAAAAAATGACAACAGCTAACACAACAATGGCTGTCCAGTGTGAATGCTTTGCCTTGAACCATAAATGTATAGGTCATATAATGGCGTCACATCATACGGGTCACGTCACATAACAAGGTTACATCTGATTGGTTTATTCTGGGTAGCAGAAATCCTTATATACAAGGCACCTGATTTTTTAAAAAGTAACTTTGGAGCAAAAAGGACAGCTAATTACTATTATTACTATTTTTTGTAAATCAATCAAAATCATAGCTATTTTTTTTCCTATTAGCAAGAAATATTTTTTGGTGTGCTGCAGAATTGTAGTAGTTAATGTGTGCCATGAGATGAAAAAGGTTGAAAAATCTCTGACTTAGCATAATGTTCTCAGGGTATATGCATGTTGTTATTATGTGTCACTGCAGCCATGTGCCACATAACAACATTTTAGTCAGCGTCGGGCCACAAGAAAATGACTGAGGTCTCATAAGATTATCACGGAGCTGAATTTCCATTAAGAACTGGAAAGACATGTGGTTCAGAAGGAATTGTCCCCCCTCTGGTAGGAGCAGTATCTGTGGGGCTGGGCAGCAGATGCCCTCTCACTCACAGCACCTCCACCTCAACTGCACAGACTGCATCCCAGTCAGCCAGCCCCTGCCCTGCTTCTGCACAGAGGACTCCCCCGCCTTGCCCTGCACATCCAGAGGGTGCTTACAGTGCTCCCAGATCAAGCTGACGGGCTTCAGAGAGATTTGCTATAAATTCTTCAGTGAGGACCTAAGATCCTGTGCAAGGACACAGGTCCACAGAAGCGACCTTAAGTCTTACATGCTACTGCCACTCTACTGAAAGCCTTCTCTGGTAGTGTGGCGCCAGCCTGTCCCTGTACTTTGGAAATGTTTTCAGGTCAAAATGATACAGAGCATAGATAAGTTTTATTTCTTCCATCATTTCATTCCTAGAGAGAGCCCTTTGTGCCAGATAGGATCAATGAAACCAAATACAAATTTCTAAAGTCAGAAATATTGAGTCCTCAGTTCTATGCCCTCTCCATGTTAAACACCCTCTATTTTAGTGAGTACCACAAAGTTCCTTAATCTGACCACTGCTCAGCATGCAGTAGCCAAAACCACATTGCCATAACAATCCTCTATGTTTTTTTGTCTCTCCATCTTGATTTCTTTTTTAAAAAGATTTTATTTATATATTTTTAGAGAGGGGGAAGGGAGGGAGAAAGGGAGAGAAACATCAATGTGTGGCTGCCTCTCACGTGCCTCCTACTGGGGACCTGGCCTGCAACCCAGGCATGTGCTCTAGACTGGGCATTGAACTGGTGACCCTTTGCTTCATAGTCTGGCAATCAACCACTGAGCCACACCAGCCAGGGCTCCATCTTAATTTCTTATTCCTACTGATCCTCAAGAAGGATCACTTTCGTTTCCTCCCTAATGGTGATCTATGCCAGTCAGTTTCTCCTTTGTATTTCCAGTCTAGTCCACATTTCTGTACATTTAGCAGCGTTGATAGCTGTGATGTTTTATATTTGACCCTATCAGAGGGAAGCAAGGAGAGGGCTTGTGGGCAAGTGTTTATAAAGTCTACAGTAGTGAACAGTGGTATCCTAGGCCTTCACAATTCATTCCCCACTCTCTCACCTGGAGCCACTTCCAGGCCTGCAAGCTCCATTTATGGTAAGTGCCCTATACAGGTGTACCATTTTTTAATCTTTTATGCTGTATTTTTACTGTTCCTTTTCTATGCTTAGATACACAAATACTTTTGATTGTGTTAGTCACCTGCATTGTTCAGTACAGTAACATGCTGTGTAGCTTTGCAGCCTAGGAACAATAGACACACCATACAGCCTCGGTGTGTGGTGGGCTGTGCGACCCAGGTGTCTATAAGCGCCCTCAGTGATGTTCGGAGGGTGAAATCGCCTAATGGTGTATCTCTCAGAACGTACTCTGTCTTTAAGGGATACATGACTGACTTCATTCCTTTTTATGACTGAGATTTTGTTTAATAATGTATTAGTTGATGGACATGTGAATGTTTTTAATTTTTAGCTATTATGACTATTGTTGCGATATACATTTGTGTTCAAGTTTTTGTATGGATGTGTGTTCCATTCTCTTGAGTATATGCCAGGGAGTGGAATTGCTGGGTCACGTAGTAACTCTGTATTTAACTTTTTGAGGAGCCACCCGTTTGTTGTTATTTCACAGCAGTTTGCATTCACACCTGCCGTGCATGAGAGTTCTGGTTTCCACGTCTTTGCCAGCACCTGTTATTGTGTGTCTTTTATTATAGCCTAGTAGGTATAAAATGGTATCATAGTTTGGTTTTGATTTAGACTTCCTGATGATGTTAGCCATCTTTTCATGTGTGTATCAGCCATTTGTATATCTTCTTTGGAGAAATGTGTATTCATATCCTTTGTCTATTTTCTTGAATGGGTTATTTGTGTTTTTATTGTTGAACTGTAAGAATTCCTTATGTATTCTGGATATCAGGCCTGTATCAAATGTGGTATTTGCAAGTATTTTCTCCCATTCTGTGAGTTGTGTTGTCACTTTCTCAATAGTGTTTGATGCACAAAACCTTTTAAATTCGATGTAGTTCACTTCACCTGTTTTTTCTTTGGTTGCTTATGCTTTAGATGTCATAGATAAGAAACCATTCTTTAATCCAAAGTCATGAAAATTCACACCTGTTTTCTTCTAAGAGTGTTATAGTTTTAGCTCTTACATTTAAGTCCTTGATTCATTTTGAGTTAATTTTTGTTATATATATATGGTGTGAGTTGAGGTCCAAAGTTATTCTTCTGCATGTGGGTATCCAGTTGTCCAAGCACCATTTGTTAAGATTATTTTTACTGAATTTTCTTGGCACTCTTGTTGAAAATTAATTATAAAATGTATTTGTGTCCTTCAGTTCTATTCCATTCTATTTTTTTTTTGTTTTTGTCTCAGTACCACCCTGTATTTGCTTACTTTTACTTCATTACTGTAGCTCAACGATTTTCTACCTCTTTCATCTTACGGTACACATAAGCTAATTACTAAAATTCTGTGGCACACTAAAAGATTTTTTTCTCTCTGATAAAAAAAATAGGTATAATTTTTATTCATTCACACCAGATAGCTATTGTTGTGTTGGCTGTTGTCATTTTTTTTAATTTGAAAATCTAAGGGAAAAGAGGTCAGTACCCCAACTAAATAGTCAGGTATTACATGTTTTAAAAATTCTTGTCTCAACACCAGTTGAAAATTGCTATCCTAGATTATTGTAACTTGTGCTAAATTTTGAAATTGAGTATTAAGGTTTTATAATTTTTTTGTTAAATATATTTCTAAATATGTTATTTTTGATGTTAATAATAAGTTAAACTTTTAAAATTTCATTTTTGGATGGTTCATCACTAGTTTATAGAAATACAAATGATTTTCATATATTGATCTTATATTCTCCTACCTTGTTAAACTCATTGAGTTCTGATAGCTTTTTGAGGACTCCTTGGGGTTTTCTGTGTAGAACTTCGTGTAAATAAAGGTAGTTTTAGTTCTGCCTTTCCAATCTGGATGCCTTCTTAAAAACATTGCCCTGGCTAGAAACTTCAGTGCTGTGTTGAGTAATAGAAGTGGTGAGAGCCGACCTTTTTGTTGCTGACCTTAGAGGGAAACTTTCGGTCTTTCACCATTTAAGTATGATGTGGTTTGGTAGATGTCCTTTACCAGGTTGTGAAAGTCCCTTTCTCTTCCAACTTTGTTGAGTATTTTTGTCATGAAAGGGTGTTAGATTTTGTCAAATGCTTTTTCTGTGTCTGCTGAAGCAGACATGTGTTTTTTGTCCTCTATTTCATAATTATGATGTAGTATATTAGTTGATTTTTACATGTTGAACCAATCTTGCGTTCCTGGTCATGATGTATAATCCTTTTTTATATGTTGCTAGATTTAATTTGCTGGTATATTTTTAAAGATTTTTACATCTATATTGTTAAGAGATACTGATCTGTGATTTTCTTTTCTTGTAACATTGTCTGGTTTGGGTATCAAGGTACTACTGTCTTCAAAGAATAAGTTGGCAGGTGTTCCCTTATCTTTTGGTTTTTGAGGACTTGTGAAGGACTGATGTTAATTCTTCTTTAAACATTTAATAGAAGTCACCAGTGAAGTCACCTGGTCCTGGGAGAGGGGGTTGTTTTTGGTTTTTGTGGTCAGTTGGCCTCTGTTGCCCAATACCAGGATAAGTCCCAGCACTAGATTGGACAACGCTTTACTCACATTTAAAAAAGAGAGACACAGAGAGACACATCAGCTTCAGTAGTGAGTGTCAGTCCGTGGCCGTCAGCAGCATGCCCTTCCGCCCCCATAGCCTCTGCAGAGCAGTAGGCCTGTGCACACCCCTCTTGTACCAGCTTCACTCCTGTGGAATCAGAAATTCTGAAAGCTTGGGGACATGGCTGAGGATCGCTTATATACACACGTAAGCAAGACAAAGGAGCATGTATTAAGTCTGAAGCTGGGAAAGGTATTCCCAAACAAAGAGATAAGCCTAGCACAGGCCCTATGGGCCCTTTCTCTTAGTACACAAGTGTTTCAGGCCCAAGGCTCATTCCTCTGTGGCCTAGCAAGGTTTGAAAGACTGTGCTCATAAAACTCCTTTTTAACAGTTTTTCTTTAAATTGTAGTGTAATACATGTGACATGATTTACCCTGTTCACCATTGTTAAGTGTTTAGTTCCAAAGCATTAAGCACACTCACATTGCTGTGCACCCACCGCCAGCGCTGACCTCTAGAACTCTCCTCATCTTGCAGGACTGAGACTCTGTACCCATTAAACGTAACTCCTCTCTGAATTAGTGTTTAAATTAGAGAGTTTAATTCAAATTAGAGTGTTTTCTGTAAGACTTTATGTCTTTCACGTTCCTCTGGTCCTCCATTACTACCTTCTTTTATGTTAAATATTTTCTAATACATTGTTTACATTCCCTTGTCTTTTCTTTGACTGTATTTTTTGAGCTTTATTTTTGGTTTCTCTAGAGATTGCAATTAACATTTTAACTTACAACATATTTCAGATTACTACCAACTTCCTTTCAATATTGTACAAAAACGTTGCTTTTGTATAGCTCCATTTCTTCCCTATCTTTGAAGAGTCTTATGCATGTGCATGTCCTAAATTCTAAGAATATGTTAGAGCTTTTCAAAGCCTCTATGGAAATCCTATTCCCCAGCTTTTTCTTTTAATGTTTTAGCTGTTGTTTATCTCAACTGTTAGCCACCACTTAAGTCAGTTACAAAGTTAATCAATTGCTTATTATTATTTTCAATAAATCCCCCTAAGGAAAAGGCTTTTTGTACTAGTCAAGCTCCAAGTCAGGTGGAATAAAGACAGAATTGCAAGTGGTATCTTCCAGAGGAGTCATGTGACACACCTTCTCATTAAGTCAAAACTAAATCCACTAAGAAACACCCAAATGCATCTGAGAATATGTGTGCATGTATTTGGATTACCATCATGGGAGTAAATTGTTTTCCCAAAAACCCATGTTGCAAAGAAAGAAAGCGCTTTTTACTTTTTCAGTTAGCAAACACTAAAAGTACTTCTAAAATTTTTGTGTATGGGTTCAGATTTCAGTTTTGTTATTATTAATAATAATTGTGGTTATTTTAGGGAAAATGTTGCTTCTTGTTCATTTTTGTTCATCCTACATGCAAGACACTACTGTCTGTTTTAGATCCTGTATTAGGATCAGCACGTACCTTACCCCATGAGTCCTTTCGGTCTAGTTACGTGAAGATGATAGCCCTAATTCATCAACAGAACCATGTAGTTGTTTGGCAGGTGAGATTGGTTTTTTGCTAATCTGCTAGCAATCTTCCTCCTAGTTCCTCTGGCAGATAGTGGCACACAATGAAATGATGGGCTAGGGATGATCTGAGGCCAGGCAACACTGGGAAATGACAGTCACAGGTAGCAAACCAGTGCCTTTAGAATCATGAGCAAACAGTTCAAACTAACTTTGCCACAGGTGAGTGAGTTTCCAAATGCCCCAAATACGAGCATCTGAGCTAAGATTAGACTACCTTTCTGAGTACACAAGGTCTATCCATAAAGTATCCAGCCATGTAATATGAAAAATAGACGTATTTATCGAAGAAGATACAAGATACAAGAAACATTGTACACAGGACAATGACACCTCAGTCCCCTTCAAAGTAGGCACCTTGGGACCTCACACAGTTCTCCCAGTATCTCTTCCACTGTTCAAAACACTCTGCAAAATCCTCTTTGGAGTTGCCATCAGCTGCTCTGTTGTATTTTCCTGAATCTCATCCATGGTTTGAAATCTCTTCCCTTCCAAAGGTGATTTTAGTTTTGGGAAAAGCCAGAAGTCACAGGGTGCCAAATCCGGGCAATAGGGAGTCTGAGTCACATGGGTGATTTGATGTTTCACAAAAAAACTCTACATGAGATGTAATACATAAATGGGCATGTTGTGATGAAGCTGCCAGTCACCAGTTGCCCATGACTGCAGCCATTTTAGTTGTATTGCATCTCTCAGCCAATGAAGAACTTGAGGTATTAAGTTCTGTATTAATTGTTTGGCCTGGAGGGGCGTACTCATGATAGACAACACCTTCCCAATCAAAAAACACAGTTAACATGGCCTTGATCTTGCTGCGACTTTGCTGTGCCATCTTCTGGCTTGGAGAACCAGGCAGATTCCATTGGGATGACTGGGCCTTGGTTTCTAAATCACATCCTTAGACCCCCAATTCATCTCCAGTTACGACCTTCTTGAGGAAGTTCATTGGTAGCAGTTTGAATCTAGTCATTAGCAACTGCAGCACAATGTTCCGTCTGCTCTGGTAGCAGAAGCCACAGAATGAATTTTGCCACAACACTTCATACCAAAATCCTGCATCAAAATCTGGGACAAAGTAGCTTTTGGAATCCCCAGATCAGCTTCTAGTTCTCGCACTGTCACCGATCTTTGTTGATTGCAGCCCATATATGTTCAACATTCTCAGGTGTTCTGCTTGTTGCAGGCCTCCCAGAATGTGGATCACTTTCAACAGATTTTTGACCATCTTTGAAGTGTTTGTGCCACACTTGTATTTGCACTGCACTCATTGCATCATCACTGAAAGCCTTCTGAATCATCCAGATAGTTTCTGCAGAGGGATGTTTAATCTTAACACAAAATTTGATGCAGATTTGTCCCTCTACTTGCTCAGTCATTTTGAATGTGGTGGCCATGCACCATCTACTGCCCACACTGACTAGTACAGTGAAGTTGTCATTGGCTGCACATGGGCATTCCAGTCCACTCTCCTTGGCTGCCAGGTTACATCGATGTCTCGCAGACCATCTCGTTATAATAACAATAGCTGAACTTTCTCCAGACAGACCTCTTGTATGTCATAATAGCACATTTCAGTGAGACTTTTTAAACTATAAGAAGTTTACATCTGATTCTCAAGCTATATGACATTGTAGGGAAACCTTTTAGACCTTTGCAGTTCTAGGAGTTCAAAAGCGCAGATCTTTTCTGAGCTCTGCCTTCTACTGACTCATGGTCATGGCTAGAATACTCACTTCTCTGGGACACAGTTTCCTCCACTTGTCAAATAAAGTCATTGCAGTGACGTTTAGTACCCCTCCAACACGAATGTTTGATGGCTTGATGAATCTAAAAATTGCCTTTTGGGAATAGGCCTATAGGATAGAAATTACTCAGTAGAACTGAGTAAAAGTTTCACTGAAAACCTTCTGCCACTGTTAACCTAGTAAGAGTTATTTAACTGCACAAAGGGAACTCATCAGGCCTAACAGAAATGCTTGATTCTGAATGGATCTGCCACATCTTTATTCTTTTCTCTTCCTTCCTTCATTAATTCATTCATTTATTTTGCCTCTGATGATTATCTTTAATAAGTATGTCAAGGACAGGAGAATCTGTGATGACAAAAAGCCAGGGGTAATATTTACCTGTATGGATGGCAAAGGAGAGTGGGATGTAACAGAGAGTAAATGGATGTTTACAAAAGCCAGTGAACTACCTCAAAATAGGATTCTCTTTTCACTTGTTCTACTGATAATGGTACTAATATAATCTTTGGCTTTTGTTTAGCTTATTGAATATTATCCATTCGGCTAATTATAATTAAGCCCTGATTTATATCTTACGTAAAAATAAATTTCCTCTTAGGACTTACTAGTATATGTGAATGAATTTACACCTCCTAGTTTTGGGCCATTCAAGCTATTTGCTTCATAAGCGATTGGTGCAATAAACTGCATTTATCAAATACCAATGCATGAAGCTTGATCTTCTTGAGACTGTTCATCCTTGCAACTGCCAGTTCATCTGAAAGATCAATGAGAACATAATATTTTTTTTCTACCATACTTTAACTTTTATTGCATCTATAATAAAAGTGCTATTTTAGTAAATAAAGATGGTTCAGCTCCTCATGGAAGTATGTTTTTTCAGTGTCTTCCCTGTCGTACTCAGAGCCAAAGCACAGGTTTGGGTCACATCATGGTTTTCCAGCGTCTGGTCAGAATCCAGAAACTAGAAGGCAAAGTTACCTAAAGAAGTGACCATTTTCCTGCTTTAAACAGGATACATATAATACCAATACCTTTATTTATATATTTTACAGGAAAAATTATGTAATATTTTTCTCAGACATTCAGCTTTAGAAAACCTTGACATATAAAATTTTTCTTTTTGCAAAATAGACAAGTTCATTTCAATAGAATAACATCTTCCATGCTAATCCTTTGTGGAGTATATTTTTAAATCATCTGGTAGTATAGTGTAGTATATAGTAGAGGTTAAAAATTCATATTTAACCTCTGATAGAAAAAAGTTATTTCTCAAATATCCTGGGTAATTCCATTGTAAACTGAAAGACCATACACCTCAATTTGCCTGAAAGGAAAGCTAGTACATATTGCTAAAACAGTTCTCAAGTGATCACATCATTAGTATGAGTAAAGTAGTGGTTCTTTGAATATCTTCCTAAAATTAATGAGTATACCCAAATTTATACTTTCAAGAGAATATTGGTTTCTTTAAGATAGTTACTGAGGAAAGTTATGCAGTTATTTCAGCGATGTTATGGGTGCTGCAAATGTTTTGCAGTCTCAATAAACTACTCTGAGAACAACTGTGCTTATCCGATGAAATTCATGGTGATTTTTATTTATGTGTGTATTTATTCACCTGTCAGGCAGTTATTGAATATTCCTTGTTTGCTAGTTGTGCTAACTTCTAGGTTCATGGAAATTAAAAAACAAACAAGCAAACAGCATGGCCCTTGCCTTTGCAACGTTCTGATCTGGTGGTTTGGATTTTTAGAAACTGCTAGAAGCTGAACTGGTAAAGGTTAAGGTTATTAGTGAATTCCATTTCAGTGAAAAATGTTATGACATAGGAGATTGGTTTTTCTTTTTTGTCCCATAAAATGGTTTTCAAAGTGTTATCAAAGGGAATTTCAAAAAAATAAAAATAAAACAAAACCCATTTTCAACTGAGGTAGTATCTTTGGAAGATGTTGATTGCTTGTCTTGGTAACTAATTTGAAGTGTAATGTTCATTTAGGTAGATGTTAACATTAGTACCTTGTTAGAATTTGTGTGCATTTTGGATCTTATCTTCACCAACTTTTGTTTGGTTAATGGTAAATTCGAGGTAGGGTTCCAGTTTACAGTTGAGAAAACTGTTACACAGGCAGATACCCAAATGTGACTGTCCTGTTGACCTTCAGTTTTGTATATGTACTTAAATTTACATAAAGTACGGTTCTTAGCCTGCTGTTGACTAGTTTTCTTCAGTATTTGTGTGTATGTGATTATACACTTGGGAATAAAATGGAAGTATCTAGTTATGCTTCATCTGGAAGCATGATTATGTTATAAACCGCAGGAGGCAAACACAAGGCCCGCGGGCCGAATCCAGCCCTCCACCTTGTTTTATCCGCCTGGCACCTTGTTTCTACCCAGTGGCAGCGCCAAGCTCCTTGCCCCTAGTTAAGGTGTAGTTACATTCGTACAGTACTAAAATTACATTCAGCCCTTTGAGGGCAACGCGAAGCTGATGTGGCCCCCAGTGAAAATGAGTTTGACGCCCCTGTTATAAAAATAAAATTGGACAAAAACCAATTTTACCCCAGACATTTAATGCATAAGATGAGAAAAAAATTTTCTCACGAAGAATGCGCAGAGGAGAGACCCATTGTGCTGTTCTGGTGATTTCAGTTGGAGTAACACGGCATGTTTGTCTCTCCAGGGGGATCTTTGGATGTGTACAGAAAAATTCCAGAGCACGTCCTCGGAAGGATTGCAGTAGCTGTGAGTACACGGCCTCAACCTTGTGCAGTCTGGGGATTTCATCTCTAGTCAAGCCTTATTCTCCTTACATCCTCAGGATGTTCTTTTCTTCAGTTCCTACGGACAGCGATGGCCTTCTTAACCTTCTTTTCTCATCATGTCTGTGCTTTCTTCTTTTCGTAGACCAACCCACAGTAAGTACACAGTCACATGACATCATTCAGGCTGACAGGCGCTCTCACCTGTTCTGGTTTCATGTGTTTGCAGGGACCTCAGTGCTCTTGCTCACCAGTAAAATTTCCATGTTCCTCAAAAGAAAAACTAGTTTTTGGTCACTTTATAATTATAGGCATATTAGAAAATACTTTTAAAGTCTAAGTTATTAAAACAAAACAGTGCATAGGAAAATACTACTTTATTCTTAAAGATTTTTGCGGACTTTTTATGTTCTTGGGTTTTCATTTTTTACACCCACTACATCTAAGATTATTTTCTTTGTGATTAAAAGCAGTTTTCCTATGTTCTATATTCACTAATAAACTGATGAAATATAGCAACTAAACTAAATTACTGCATAAGCCCCAGATCTCAAATGTGGAAAAATGTAGGTTAAACAGTGTCTAAGAGAAGTCTTTGGGTGGTGTAATAGTAAACAATTGCTTAACTAAAGGCACTCTGATAACGTAAGCAGTTTAATGCAGAGCCAAGTGATTATACCATGTACCATTTAATTAAATGGCTGATTTTCACATTCATTATACTTCAGACTGTCAGCTCAAATCCTTTAATCCAACGTGGACACTTATTTAGTTTTAGTTCATTGTAATTCACAGCTTTCCTTTTTACTTTCTAATTATTAGTGTGAACTGCCCAGGGTAATGAGAACTTCCTTTTCTGATGCTATTGCTGTTAAGTAGCTTCTAATCTACATGTTTAAGCAGATTAGTTTAGTATGAAATTTGAGTACTTAAATCACTATTTTAGACGAAAATAAAAATGTTTCCTTTCCTCTTTTAATCTCGGGAGGGAATGAATTCTTTGTGGCTTTTGGCAGTTCTTGGCTCTAATGTTTAATAACACGTATAATTAAGGAGGGGGAAGGCAAGGATACCAACTGAAAATGAAAAAAATTATGAGTTCCATATACTCAGTTATCTATTGAACTTGGCTAAAATAGGAACCTGCTCCCTTCAGTAGAGGAGCATGCCCTTCTTGGACTTCATAAATCTTACCTTTCTCTTTGCAGGGCACCCACACAAGGTCACTGGTCTTTTAAGTTCTGCTGGGGTGGGGAGCCAGTGAAGTCAGTGGAGTCAGGGGGAAAAATTAATAACAATAACAATAATCCAATTTCAAATACAGGGCTTACCTATTGGGTAATTGAAAATAAGACAAGTTATTTTAGTGAAAGGCATTTAAAATAAGTGCTAGCCCAAAGCATTGTTTACATTGCCCTTACATTTTTAAAAATTAGGAGGTTTTTTTTCTTTCTAGAATGTATCCGATTGCTCCAACTTTTATGGCTCATCAGGTCATAGTAATGAAAACTGTCTGTGGCCAAGAGTAGGAAAAATTCTTTTGATAATTTTGCTCTTCAGCTGCCACGTTTTATAAAACTCTTCTGGGGCCTACGCTTGTGTAATGCCTGCAAAGTGTATTTTTAAATGTAATTTGAGGAGGCTACAAACTTGGATAATCCTTTTTTGCAGCTGACAAAAACCAATGGAAGAATTACCGGCCAAAGTAAGACTAGCAAATTGATGGGTCATAGGCCATGATTTGTAAAGTAAATGTCCTCTTAGCCTGACTGGGTTCCTGGCATCCTTGCTTATCTCCTATGTTCTGAAGGCAGCTTCAGCACCATTCCCTTCCATCCTCTCAGTGAGGCCAGGAAACCACAATGGGCACCATTTTCCAATCAGAATCAATGGAATTACAGAGAAGAGGGAAATAGGTGTGTAGTGAATACTTTTTTGTGCTAATCATTGATAAATATTCTACCCATAAATATTGTCATTCAGTCTAAATCAACTCTGCAAAAGGCATGCAGTTATTGTGCATATTTATGCATGTATAAGATGAGGTTTAGGAAAATTAAATAACTTGCCCAGAGTTATCATATGACTAGTGAGTAATGATTTGAACTGAGGGCTGTTTGACTCCAGGCCTCATGGTCTTTCACTCTACTTTCCTAAGAGAATAAGAAAAAAGAAGAGGAAGGAGTGAAAGGGAGAACAAGGTTAAAAAGAAAGAAAGAAAGAGAAGAAAAAGAAGTAAACTATGAATGAGAGAATAATGGAATAGCGCATAGTGTCGCCTCAGATTCTTCTCATGTCTTAGAACCACATCAAGGCATCTCTCCCTCCACAGACTGACTTGACTTTTCAGAGCTCGAGGTTCATTATAGGATGGACCCCTGTCAGCCTTTATGATACGTTGTTCAAATTTTCTCTTGTAGGACATACGGGCAAAAGAGTATCTTTCCCAGAAAAAGAAATCTACGTAAACTGACGGAATTGAGCCTTCCAGCTTGCTCCATGATTTTTATTCGCTTTCCATTTGGATTTGGTCTCCTTTCTGTCCAAATGCCTTTCTGTCTTTCCCTGGCATATAACACATTTTTATTTTCCTGCTCATTTCTGAAGCAGTGACATTGTGTACTCTATTTTGAGTGTTCATGTTGATTGAAGTTGTCCCTGAAAGGATGTGCACTTGACATGTCAAGGAGTGAGTGATTGACAGCAGATATAAGTACTTTTAGTGTCAAGGCTTTGTCAAGCCATTGTCGCGAGGCCTAGCCTGCTGAATACCAATGATGCCCTCTAGATTTTCAGTCCGCAGATTTCTGGCTCCCTCTAGTTTGATTCTCATATGCTTATAAAGGAAAATGCAGTCTATTTTGACAAAGTTGGAAAAATAATCATATTTTTGGATCTCTAGCAAAATTTATAATTTTAGCTATCTTTAATGGGAAAGTTTTATAATATGTGATGAAGCTTATAATTGAGAAGGTTAACCCTATCTCCAGAACTCAGAAGATGATTACTTCATGCTAAATAAGATGACCTTGTTCTACTACTCAAAAAGAAAACTATTTATATTATTGATGGTATTTTTTATAAGTATTTATGGAAATATTTTTGTCCTGTTTCCTCCTTTTGTGTTCAAGTTATCATTATTACTGTTTTGGTATTTTCTTTTTTTACGGCCTTACTGTTTAGAAAATGTATGTTTTATTGTAATGCCACTTGTCCTAAACCCTGGAAGAAATCATTTGCTATAAAAATGCATTCTGTTCACTTAAAATAGACAAACATTGTAGAATTGGTTATACTGTGTTAGGAAATCTTTCAGCAGTGCATCCTACTCTATGAGAACAATTAAAATATGTTGACCTCTGCTCAGCATTAATTGACATAGATTTTATCTTCTTCTAGATCTTTACTTTTTGGAAATTGGGTTATCCCTTTGCATTTCTGTTTTTAATGTTACTTGTAATCATTCTTGACTGACTGAAACCCTTGCATACGTAGCCCCTAACCCTCTTGTCATCACTTCAAGAACTGTCACTCACTCAGCAACTTCTCCTAATGCTAGCACTCCTTGTTCTTACAGTCCTGACCCACCTGAAATTTCTTACAATGATAGGTGCTTTTAAATTCTTACAGTAAATTTGAGTGATAGGTGTTCATTTATGGTATCTGATACCGAATTATGAATAGTCAGCCTTGAAATTGGCAAGCCTACACTCATGTGGGTACAGTCAGTAGGTGTATATAAAAATTTGTGCATCTCTTTTTACAACAATTTCTATATGAAGATTTTTAAAGCTTTTAATGGTTAAATTTCCCACCTAGAAGGTAGCACTTGTAACCCATGTACTTAGGGTCTTAGAAATACTTTTTTTCCTTCAGTATCTTATTTGACTAATTTTTTAATTGAATTTAATGGGGTGACATGGGTTAATAAAATTATACAAGTTTCAGGTATACAGTCGTACAGTATATGATCTATATATTGTATTGTGTGTTTACCACCCCATGACTAATTATTTTTAACTCCGGCTGTTAAATTCTGAAATCTAAATCCAATTCAGTTGTTCATCTTCTCACTTTATTTCCTTGACTTGCTTTTTAAGTATTTTCTACGTGATTGTGCACTGTTACTTGCATCAGCCAAATGGGCTACTTCGTTATTTCTTACCCCAATATCATTTAAAACATTTTTGGGAAACTTTTTATTTTGAAATTATTTAAAACTTTCAGAAAATTATTATTGTGAGAATACTACAAAGAATTCCCACAGATGCTTCACACAGACTCTGCAGTTGTTAACAGTTAACCACCTTTCATTTTACGCACACACACGCACACATACAGTTGACCCTTGAACAACCCAGGGTTTCAATGGCACTAACCATTGTATAGACAAAAATCTGAGTATAACTTAAGTTGGCCCTTCAAACCCAACCGCAGATCAAAACTACTACATTTTTTCCTTAGACATTTGAGAATAGGTTGCAGTCATCATGGCTCCTTGCCCCTAACTTCTTCAGGAGTGCATTTCCTAAGAACAAAGATGTTCTCTTAGAGTATCACTGTATACTGATCAAAATTAGGAAATTAGCATTGATACATTACTGTTATCTGATCAACATTCCTTATTCACATTTGCCAATTGTCCAATAATACCTTTATAGACCAAAGGAAAAAAGTTTCTGATTCAGCATCCAGTCTAGGGCTGTGCATTGCATTTAGCTGTCATGTGTTTTTAATCTCTCTTACTCTGGAACAGCGTCTCAGTGTCTCTTTCCTGACCTTGATGTTTTTGAAGAGTACACTGCCCTTGTACTTTGACTGTATATTCTTACCTGGGCCTGAATGCTTTCTCCTCTTTTTTTTCACGTCAATTACTCAAAGCCCAGCACCTTGGTAAAGCTTCCGAATTGTAGGCAGGAAAGACGATCTCTTTTTTTACCCGATGCCTTGGTTACCTAACTTTTTTCAAAATGTCCCTTTTTTGGTCATAAATGTCATGACTTTTGAAAAAAAATTTTATATATAGAAGTACAGAAAAATAAAAAATGAAGGTCTTTGTCTCCTTTTCCTGTCCCTCTCCACTAAGAACTTGGTAGATGTCCTTCCCGGTCATTTTATGCACAGACACCTAATCCTTTCATTTCTCACACCTTATCTTCAGAACGCTGAGAGTTCAGTAAAAGAAAAAACCTGAAGCTTGTACATTTGGCATTCTCATGGAACCTGGCATGAAAGTGGGAGATGCTTATTGGTTGACAGAGTTTTAAAGGAAAAATTAAAGTTGAGCCAGCAAGACTGTGGGTTGGGCTTCATCCCACAAAGCTCAGTGTCGCTGGTTCAGTTCCCGGTCAGGGCACAGGCCTGGATTGCGGGCCACGTCCCTGGTTGTGGGTGGGCAAAAGGTAGTCGATTGATGTTTCTCTCGCACATCAACGCTTCTCTCCCCCTTTTTCTCCTTCCTTACCATCTCTCTGAAAATAAATAAATAAAGCTTTTTTTAAGAATTATGGTTGATAAGATAATATCTTTAGATATACACTGTTCCTAATAAAAACCATCATTGTGTTATTTTCTCTTTCTCAATTTTAGGTTGTTAAAGGCCTTACCTATTTGTGGAGTTTGAAGATTTTACATAGAGGTATGTACTGAGCCTGCAGACTTGGACTTAATGTGAGTGGGGTGGGGAGCTCTTCAGATCCCTTGACTTTTAAAGTGAGTAAGTGATATGATATTTAAGCCAGCCAATATATTTGGTAATCAAAAAAGTTATTTTTCTGATTTTCTAACTCAAATGCTCTGATTCAGATTATAAACTTGGCATTGTATTTTTGTGGATAATATTTACCAAACAGGTAAAAACGTATTTTATGTTATCTTAAAATGACAGGATCTTATTTTTCTTAACTCTAGTTAATGCAAAACCTTCACTTCTGTATAGTTGCATCCCTTCTGTTTAACGTTTCAGATATCATCATACACAGTTCCTTAAGACATACCTTGAAAGTGAACCTTTAAGGAATTGGTGAAAGCATCAGAAATTAGTCTCCTAGTCTATTAATGGAACACGTGAGGAGAATGATCAGATTACTGTTGAATGTTGCAAAAGGAACCTCCCTTTGCATTTTTTAATGTTCCCAAAATGCCTGAATTCACTTGGAACAAGTTAATAAGTGAGATACAAATTATAACAAAGCAACTTCAGGGCCTAATGTTACTAACAGTACCATTTAATTTTCCACATCTGTTCAGCCTAGCTTAATGCACATTTAGGGAAGGCAGCAGCATACACATTAGATATGATTAAAGGAAGCTTTTTTTGTTTTTTGTTTCTTTTTTAAGAAAAGGTATAAACTATAAGAGACAGAAAACAATTGAAGTCTTCAATTTTAGTACCACATCTGTCACTAAGGATTGTTTTTTTGTTTTTCATATGCTGGTGATTTCAATTTCTTAATTCTTCCTTTCTTGAAGAGGATATGTAGATTTTGACAAAGTATCAGTTCAGTTCTTAAAGGTATTTATGCTGATTAATTGGAATCATAAACCAATTTTTTCTTTAAAGCCAATCCACTCTATTTCTAGAGTGTTAGTTGGTGCAAAATGTAAATGTAGGGAGAGTTAGCGTTACTCTTCCTGGGTATGAATAAGCATGTAAACACATCTGGCAGGTGGGAGAAAAATGGAGCATTTTTACCACCAAGATGAAAAGAAATGGTATTTCACATAGTATGACTTGTATTGCTTCTGCTCCCTGTGTTCCCACCTCCACACACTCACCAACTCATAAAGTGGTTATAGCCATTTTAATAGGAATTAGCACAGTGGTCAATTCTTGTCATTTTATTGATTTTTATGGGCATCTGCTCTTCATTTGACAAAGGAACTCAAGGAAGTCATCAATTCTCAACAGCAAAGCTTTCATTAGAAGGACTGTGCCATGGACATGCAAATGTTGTTATTAAATTGATCCTTAGGACCATCCTATACTCTGGAAATACAGCACAGTTCTGGCTCATAATGAATCTGTGAGGACTCCTAGCACTAAGAACTAGAGTAGATGGGAAAATACTATTTAGTTATTCTGCAATGATTTTTTTATTTTTCTTTTTTAAAATCAGAAATCAGTGGATACTGATAAATAGCTATACCTCTAGTATTTCCTGCATCCAAATTACTTGGTTTTAGTTTTACTCTTTGTTTTGGAGAAATAATTGAATCTTTCATTTGAAGTGGGATCTTCACAGTCATGTTTCAAATGGATTTATGTCTGGATCTAAGAATAAACTCTAGGGGTTGGTGAGATTGCCAGAACAACCACCCTGTAATCGCTGTGGGCAAGTGGTGCTGACCGGAGCCTCTCAGAGGCAGGGAGGGCCCTCTGCCCAGCTCCGAGGCAGCTTGGGCTGAGAAAATGTTCTTTGATCAGTGACAGACAAGGGCCTTAATGATTTGGCTGAATGAGAACATGGAGGTTTCCTAAAGGAGTCCTGAGCTTGTGCTTCTCTTTCCAGTTTATGCTGACCGACCCAGTTCCTACAGAGAGTAACCCACAATAAAATGCCTGAGAGGGGCTGCGCAGCGGAAGTGGCAGTGGGCCAGCAAACGCTCTCAGGGGATTTTAGTTTTAAATAAATACCAGTGAGTGAGTGTGCGACTGCATTTGTCTAGATGGGAAAGGCTGACGAATTACGGTGCAAGTGAATGGTTATTCCCCAGTAATTATGGACACCTAACTGTAGAAGTGATATGCTGTGGCAATATGCCTCATTAAATATATGCATATGTTTAGCTTTTCAGTTTCCTAGTTATTTCTGGAAACTGCTACCTTCTGGATTTAAAAGCATGTGTTTTTATTGAAGAGTGGAATAAGCAAGGTTTTCTTAAAGACTTTTGTAAAGCATTGTAATGAGAAATTTACTCTAGATTGGGTTGTTAATTTAATATCTTAGAGGATTTTGTCCATATTTAATAACTTGAATTCCATAAAAATAAGATTAAAGATGCCTTTTTTCCCAAAAAACTATTTAATTTTTTCCTTGATTAAAAAATTGTTGCTTTTTAGATCAGTTCAATCAGGCAATTAAAGATCAGAGCTTTAAGTTCAGCTAAGGCAATTACATAGGTAATCTACTTGTTTATACACTTTTGCTGTATAAGCTCATTGCTGTACCTTCTTAAAAGCACATATACTCAGTTTTGCTTTCTTTAAATGAATGATGATGAGAATTATAGCTAATATGTGTCACATTGTCAAATCAAAGACAGGTGTCCTTCTTCAGAAGGGGGAGCCTGGTGAGAAGACAGGAGTGAAAGGAAGACAGCAAAAGAGAATTAGCAATGAGGGATCTAAACCTCTTTCTCCTTTGTCTTTTTCTAAGTACCTCTGTTCTCCTCTGACCATCATTTTCTTCCCTGCAAAATGCTTCTCCTAAAAAACAGGGTGTTGTACTCACACACACAGATTTTAAAAGATGAGAAATAGAGATGTATTGAGTTACCTAATGAGAAAAGAGAATATACTACTTCTCACATTTAAATGACTTCCTTGGTATACACTATTCTTAGATTTTTAGCTATTAAATATATATATGTATATATGTATATAATACACACACAGTGTATTGTGGGATTTATAAAACACAGTTGATGACTTCCAAGCATGCTGTTGAAAATCAAGTCTTTCCTATAGTGCGTTTCCAGTGAGGATTGTAAAGTCGAATGAAATCTGAGCACCAAGCAGTGACAAACCACCCATTCCATGAGGCTTGTGAATCTGGTACAGGTTTTTTTATCTGATAGTGTATTATGTTGACTGGTAATATTTTAGAAATTGAAGTACAATAATTACTATTCATAGTGGATCATCAAATATTATATTCAGTCAGGTTTTACAATTTATTTTGTGTTTTTAAGAATTGGTTGATATGATATATATGAAAATACTTTATGAACTATCAGATAATCAGATATATTTTTATTGTAGAGTAACTATGAATTAATCACTTTATGCAGTTAAGAAGCATACCCCACTCCCAAATGAAGCCAGGAAGAGAGTTTATTATACTTTGTATTACTGTGTCACAATTACAAAAATATTTTCTCTTAGATAAACTTGTGTATATCACACAAAGATGTAATTATTATTTTAATTATATTTTATTAATTATGTTATTATAGTTGTCCTGATTTTTCCTCCTTTGCTCCCCTCCACCCAGCACTGCTCACTCCCTCAGGTAACCCCCCCACCCTTGTTCATGTCCATGGGTCATGCGTGTAAGTTCTTTGGCTACTCCCTTCCCTATACTGTAATTGACATCACCATGGCTATTCTGTAACTACCTATTGGTACTTCCTAATGTCCTCACCTCTCACCCATTCTCCCACACACCCCCCATCTCTTTATCTTTAATCTTTGTCATTTTAATTATGCTGTGTCTTGGAGTGGGCCTCTTTGTGTCCATCTTATTTGGGACTCTCTGTGCTTCCTGGACTTTCATATCTGTTTTCTTCACCAAATTAGAGAAGTTTTCTTTCATTATTTTTTCAGATAGATTTCTAATAGCTTGCTCTTTGTCTTCTCCTTCTGGCACCCCTGTGAAGCAAATGTTGGATTGCTAAAAGTTGTCCCACAGGCCGTTTACACTGTCCTTGTATATTTTTGGATTCTTTTTTCTTATTTTTGTTCTGATTGGTTGATTTTTGCTTCCTCATGTTCCAAATTATTGATTTGATTTTCTGTTTCATCCACTCTACTGTTGTTTCCCTGTAAATTGTTCTTTATTTCAATTAGTGTATCCTTCATTTCTGACTGGATCTTGTTTATGCTGCTGAGGTCTTCACTAAGTTCCTTGAGCATTCTTATAACCAACGTTTTGAACTCTGCATCTGATATATTGCTTATCTCCATTTTGTTTAGTTCCTTTTCTGGAGTTCTGATCTGTTCTTTCATTTGGGCCATGTTTCTTTGTCTTCTTATTGGCCTCCCAGTGTTTGTTTCTATGCATTAGGTAGAGCTGCTTTGACTCCATGTGTTGGTAGCATGGCCCAATGTAGTAGGTATCCTGTAGGGTCCTATGGCACAGCCTCCCCTATCACCCAAGCTGGGTAGTTGAAGTGTACCTTTCATGTGGCTGAGTATACCTTCCTCTTGCAGTTGAGCCTTGATTGCTGTTGATAGGTCAATGGGAGGGGTTTACCCAGGCCAGTCAGCTGCAAGGACTGGCTGTGACCACTGACAACCAGCCTCAACCCTCCACGGAGGATCAGCTGTGCAGGGGCAGGGAGGTGGTGCTCCAACATAGTCTATAGTTGTCCACTGGCCCTGGGGTTTTCTGGGTAGTGCAGACCAAGATCAGCCCCACCAGTGTTTTGCTTGGGGCCACCCTGCCTGAGGTATAAAGCAATCTAAGGTGGCTGCTACTTGTGCTGGGCTCTGAGATTTCCAGGTGAAGCCAGGCTGTGAATCTAGGCTGCTAGTTGCAGGCCTGGGGCTCACTAAGGCCAGGTGCTGTTTGTTTGAGAGGATTTAGGACATTGTGCCGCATGAGCCAAGACCAGGCATTCACATGGGAAAGCAGCATGGGTGGTCCCATACGTGATGTGGGGCGGAGTCTCTGGGGATCTCTAATACAGGTCAAACAGTAGTAGCCAGGTTGATGGAATCTTAGTCTGCCAGCTCAGTCTGGATGGAAGTTGTCACACTTCCATTCAACTCTGTCAGTTCTGAGTGATGGTTGTTCTATATTTTTGTTGTAATTTCATTGTGGTTGTGCAAAGTGGCAACCCGTGTCTGCCTACACCACCATCTTGACCGGAAGCAAAGACATAATTATTAAAAATGTTTGAAACTTCTACCAAGATTAACTAATGTGGGAAAATTATCTTTATTAAAAATGCATGTGTAAGGCCTGTAAGCGTAGCATGTAGTGACAGGGTAAAAACAAAGAAAATGAACAGTGAGAAAGTCTGTTAGGCCAGATCTGACATTACAGCAAACATTGCAGCTGAACTTCAAAACATACATCGCCACTAATGAGGTGAGAGCCTGCATATTAACACACCTACAGCTCCAGTCACAGCCGTCACTGCCCACGTCAGACATAAATGCAAGATTAACACCTGTGCCATCTCTTTGGAAGATGTGAGAATGCCCTGGCAGTAACTGCTCTCTCTTTCCCTGAAGATAAAAAATAGAAATGGAAGGGTAATGAGATTAGAACTTAGATTAAGAAAATAAAATTGGCAATCAAGCTGGGGCAGTCTTACACCGATGGAGAAGTTTATAGAAAGAAACAGCCTAGATAGTTGGTGTCCTGAATGTCTTTATATTTATGAATCTGGTGAGTTTCATATCTTTTTTTAAATTTTTATTTACTGACTTGAGAGAAAGGAAGGGAGAAAGAGAGACATCAGTTTGTTATTCCACTTATTTATGCATTCATTCGTTGCTGCTTGTATGTGCCCTGACAGGGGATTGAACCTGCAACCTGGGCCCATGGGGATGATGCTCTAACCACCTGAACTACTCAGTGAGGACTCATGTATTTTTTCTAATAAGAAGAGCTTTGTAACACTGTTTATACATTTAATAATTTTATAATATTGTGTAGGCAAATGCTGCACGAATAGATTTGTGTTTAGAGAAACTAAGTGATACGGTTTCAGCATGAATGTTTGAAATTTTATTTTCTACTGCTGGCTTTACTTTTTTTTAAACCTGTCCTCACACAGTACCTTAAATGCCAAAACAAGTATTGTTAGTTCATTTGTTCATTTGGCAACTATTTATTGTATACCCACTATGTGCCAAGCACTGGTGTACTTGGAATATATCCATATATAAAACAAAAGATTCCTACAGTCATAGAAGTTATATTCTAGCAGGAGTGGGCCAGGGTTGGGAAACAGCCCATAAATAATCAATATAATGAAAAAGTAAATACAGTGCATGTTAGAAGGTTGTTAGTAATATGGAGAAAAGAAAAAGTAGATCAAACTTAGGGGAGACAAAACATGGCTTGCATTGTTTATTAGGTAGACCTCAAAGAGGAGAGGAGATTGGAGCAAAGACTTGTAGGAGCAGAGTTGCTCATCAGATAGGTATATGGGGGCAGGAGAGGACAGTACGAGAGAAAAAAACAACAGGTGAGATGAACCTGGCATGTTTATGGAACAGCAAGGAGGCCAGCCTGCCTGCAGCCAAGAACAGGGTGAGGGTAGAATCAGCTGTTAAGAGCTGTGGCAGTCAATAATCCAGGTGAGTTACAGAGGCTCCAATCAGGGAGACTATCGTGAAAATGGGGAAAGTGGTCAGATTCTGGATAAATGAGGTCTGCCCAGAAGGTATCCAGCCATGTACTATGAAAAAGAGACACTTACTGAAGAAGATACAAGAAACAATGTGTACACCTCAGTCCCCTTCAAAGTAGGCACCTTGGACTTCACATAGTTTTCCTAATCACCACCAGCTGCCCTGTCATATTCTCCTGAATCTCATCAACGGTCTGAAATCTCTTCCCTTTCAAAGGTGATTTTAGTTTTGGGAAAAACCAGAAGTCTCAAGACCCCAAATCTGGGCTGTAGGGGGGCTGAGTGTCCTGGGTGGTTTGATGTTTTGTCAAAAAACTCTGAACGAGATGTGATACATAAGGAAGCACGTTGTCGTGATGAAGCTGCCAATCACCAGTTACCTATAGCTGCAGGCCTCTGAATTATCCAAGTAGTCTACGGAGCATTGTTCAAGCTTAACGCAAAATCTGATGCAGATTTGTTGCTCTACTCAGTCATTTTGAATGTGACCACCACACAGCACACATGCTCACTCATGGCATCTACTACCCCCACTGAGTAGTACAGTGAAGTGTCCACGTTGTCATGCATGCACATTCCATTCCACGCTCCTTGGTTGCCAGGTTACATCGATGTTGTGCAAACTGTTCTCGTTATATTAACAATGCTGGACTTTTCCGGACAGACATTGTATTGTAAATATAGAGTCAGTAGGTTTTCTGATGGATTGCTTATGGGTTTTAAGAGAAAGAGAGGAGTCACTGTTGCTTAAACTTTTAGCAGAAATCCAGTGTGTTTTAAAAATACATGTTTTCTACTTTTTTCTGTTAAAAGAGAGACCCTTGGCCCTGGCTGGTATGGCTCAGCGGGTTGGGTGTCATCCCTCATAGTGAAAGGTTGCCGGTTCTGTTCCCCATCAGGGCACATGTCTGGCTTGCAGGTTTGGTCTCCAGTCAGGTGCATTCAAGAAGCAACCAATCAATGTTTCTCTCCCTCTCTTTCTCCCTTCCCCTCTCTCCAAAAAGAAATAAATAAAATCTTGAGAGAGAGAGAGAGACGTTCACTAAGATTAAAGGAAAAAATAGTATCAAGTGCTGACAAGAATATAGAGCAACTGAAACTCTTGTACATTGCTGGTGGTAATATAAACTGGCACAGCCAGTTTGGAAAATAGTTTGGCATGTTTCCCGCAATGCGATCCACCAGTCTCACTCCTAGTGGCTTCATTCATAATACTCCAAACTGGAAACGCCCCAACTGTGATAGACTGACACAGCGGAGTACTCTTTAGCAATAACAGGGCACCGATTGCTGAGGCACACAGTGTGGGTGAATATTAAATACTCTATGCTAAGTGAAAGAAGCCAGACTGAGAGGGCAACCTAATGTGTCCTTCCACTTACATGACATTCCAGAAAAGGCAAAACTATAAAAATGGAAAGTACATCAATGGTTGCCAAAGGATAGAGGAACAGTTAATAATAAGCTATGGCAGAATTGGGTGGGAAGGATGCTGGAATTGTTCTGTATCTTGATTTTGGTGTTGTTTATACAACTGCACACATTTGTCGGACCACATTGACCTGTACATCTAGAAAGGGTGAATTTTGCTGCCTGTTATACTTAAGTAAATCAGACTTTAAAAAAAAAAAAAAAAAAG
>PVKU01010916.1:0-47828 GCA_004027475.1 Anoura caudifer | reverse complement strand
CAGAAAAGAATGAAGAAACAAGAATTCAAAAAAATGAGGAGAGGCTTAGGAACCTCCAGGACATCTTTAAATGTCCCAACATCCGAATTATAGGGGTACCAGAAGGGGAAGAGGAAGAGCAACCAGTGGAAAACTTATTTGAACAAATAATAAAGGAGAACTTCCCCAATCTGGCAAAGGAAATAGACTTCCAGGAAGTCCAGGAAGCTCAGAGAGTCCCAAGGAAGTTGGACCCAAGGAGGAACACACCAAGGCACATCATAATTATATTACCCAAGATTAAAATGAAGGAGAGAATTCTAGAAGCAGCAAAGGATAAGGGAACAGTCACCTACAAAGGAGTTCCCATCAGACTGTCAGCTCATTTCTCAAAAGAGACCTTGTAGGCAAGAAGGGACTGGAAAGAAGTATTCCAAGTCATGAAAGTCAAGGACCTACATCCAAGATTGCTCTATCCAGTGAAGCTGTCATTCAGAATGGAAGGGAAGATAAAGCGCTTCTCAGATAAGGTCAAGTTAAAGGAGTTCATCATCACCAAGCCCTTATTATATGAAATGTTAAAGGGACTTATCTAAGAAAAAGAAGATAAAAAATAGGACAGTCAAAAGACAGCAAACACAGACATTAACAACCACACCTAAAACAAAAGGAAACTAAGCAAACAGCTAGAACAGGAGCAGAAACACAGAAATGGAGATCACATGGAGGGTTAGCAACAGGGGACTGGGAGGAGGAGAGAGGGGGACAAGGTACAGAGAACAAATAGCATAGATGGTGGGTAGAAAATAGACAGGGGGAGGGCAAGAATAGTGTGGGAAAAGTAGAAGCTAAAGAACTTATGACACATGGAAATGAACCAAAGGGGGGGAATATGGGTGGGAGGGGGTGTGCAGGGTGGAGGAGAATGATGGGGAAAATGGAACAACTATAATAGCATAATCAATAAAATATATTAAAAAAAAACAAAAAAGTAAGGTCACTAGAGTGGGTCCTAATCCCACTAAAATGATTGGCATTGTCACAAGAGGAGAAATTCAGACAATGGCACAGTTGGAGATGAGGATGGGCAGAAACCGGGAGAAGACAGCCATCTAGAAGCCTAGGAGGGAGGCCTGGGGCAGGTCCCCCCTCTACGGGCCCCAGAAGGAACCAACCTGCCGACACCTGGATCTCCAGCTTCTAGACTGGCCTGGGGAAGTGCATTTCTGCTGTTTAAGCCATGCAGTCTTTGGTACTTTGTTAAGGCAGCCCCAGCAAGTTAAACATTCATCACAGTGAAAGAGCCGGAAACAATGCATACTGTTTACCGGAAAAAAAGTTTAAACTACAAGATAGCCATTCTATGAACACCACAAAGCCCATATGAACAGTGAAGTGTGTATATGTGTGGGTACTGAGTAGGAGTTACTGATAAATGCCCATAATTTTTCCTAAGTGGAAAAAAAAGTATGCTGTAACATCTATGCATATTGTGTTCCTTTTTGTTGTTGTTGTTAAATAAATAATTAAGCCTATGTTCAGAAGAAAAATTTCTGGAAATTTACACAAATTGTTAATGTGTTCAGGATTAGAGAAAGCTTTATTTTCTACTTCATGTTTGGTTGAAAGAGATGCGTATATATTATTTTCTTAATCATAAAAACAATTTGAGGTATACAAATGCATGCACACACCATATTATATGTAACAGATGCAAAGACGATCAGAATCTCAATTGGACTTTTTAAAAGTAACCGGACAAAATGGTCTACGAGTTCATATGGATGGAAAGCCATCTGAGAACTGACAAAGAAATTCTGAAAGGGGAAAATGGGAAGGGGTTTTCATTCTATAAAGTTTCTCTAAACCCCAAATAATGTAGCACTGATAACAAAACCAGAAAAATAAATCCATGGCATCAAATAGTCTGGGAAAATATTCAAATACATGTGACCATGACATGCTAACTCAGTGAGGGAAATGACTGAATAAACAGTGCCAGCATACCTGGCTATTCATCTGAAAGAAAACAAAATTAGACTCTCTAGTTTATCCCACATCCAAAAAGAAAAAAAAAAACACCAAAAAAAAGTAAGGAGTTAGTATGCCAATCTTGTTATTTTCTTTCCTTTTTTTTGACAGTAGCCATCCTAATGAATATGAGGTGACATCTCATTGTGGTTTTGATTTGCATTTTTCTAATGATTGATGATGTTGGGCATCTTCTTATATATATGTTTGTTGACCATTTATATATCTTCTTTGGAGAAATACATGGCTAGTCAAGTCTCCACCACTTTTGAGTGGGTTATGGGGGGTGGGGTTGCTAAGTTATGGGTCAAACTATCTCCTTAACATCAGTCTGGGAGAGGGGGCCAGTGCAGCCCCAGATGGGGGAGGGGTTAGTGAAGTATTTTTTTTCTTTATACATCTATGCTATTTGATTTGTTATAAAACACATAGATGCACCTTCTGATTCTTTTGAGATCTAATGAATTAGAAGGAAAAAAAGGTGAAGCTCTGTCTCCCATGGCAGAGTGGAGCCTTGGGTCCACCCTGCAAGCCCTCCCCACTCTCCCTCAGCGGTAACCTATCATCATCACTCATTCTCACACCATTTTTCACGTCCTTGTTGTGTATATTAAGCATCCTTCATACACTCACTTTTTAAGTTATAAAACATTTGAGCACATGTACTTTGTTTGGAGGACTAAAGTCCAGAATGCACATTCCAAATCTTGGCCCATCAGCAAACCACGGAACCCTAGCAAGGATGGATGACGGGTGCTACTCTGTTCTAGAGCTTCTCATGCAAACACTCAGCTGACCAGAGCGCAGTCCCAGAGAAGGAATATGAGTGAGGGGCACTCCACTGGGGTCAGAAGGAGTCAGCGGACAGGGTTACACAGTGTGTCACTTGCTAGGCATGCAGTTGGGCATGGCATCAAGGGGGGTTGGCAAATTTCCACAAACCCTTCCTGCAGATGGGAAGCCTGCTTTGTAAGGGGAAACACTGATGGCACTCGGCCTTCACAAAAGTCTCCGTCAGCAGCTGGGGACATCCCAGGGCTCAGCAGAGCCTTGGCTAGAAGGTAGGAACAGGTGAACAAAAAGAGATTAGATAGAAAGGAATGATTTCTAATGAATTCTACTCAGTGTGGTAATGTGGCAATAATTATGATTCCTGGTCCCCATCCTATCTGATTAGAGGAGAAAAAGAAAAAACGAGTTTACAGAGATCCTCTTACTTATTCTCATGGAACTTCTGTGAAACAGAGAGAGATAGGGCATATCACTCTTTTATTTATATTTGAGAAAATAAAGGCCTGTCTGAGTCAGGCGGAGACTCAGGCCACCCGTCTACTCAGAGTTATTATATCCACTTGTCCAGCAGTGGACATGAGATGACCAATTGAATTATGCTCCCCTTTATGATAAAGATGGGGTTTGGGAACAATTCATAAGTGATCAAGTAGAAGCCCTCAGGGGTACTGTCTGCCTCACACACCCCCTTTGAAATAATACTGGAGTCATTCTAAGAAAGAAAAGTCTGCATCCACCCCTAGAAACCAAGCCAGAGCACTACAGCCATGCCAGAGCCAGGCAGCGAGGCTTCGTACTCTACAGCACAGGCTGGAGCGGCGTGAAGAAAGGGAGAACGCCAACTCAAACAGAGCGACCCCAGCCAGGCAAAGACCCCTAGCACAAGCAACACTCCTTACTCACTTGGAAGGGTGAGGGCAGGAGAGAGTCTAAGACTGAGCCCAAGTCTTCACTCTCCAACGCTGAGGATGAGCCCTGGACTGTTGGGGGGTCTGGATGGGAGTTCCAGCCCCACCAGCAACTGGCTCTGGGACCCTGAGTTATTAATCTTCTGTAAGCATCCATTTTTCCCTGCGCCAAACTGGCCCATAACTGTGCCTTCCGAACAGGATGGCTCGGAAGGTTAAATGAGATGAGAACATGCTGCTGAAAATAGTCCCTGCAAGTGCTCATCTAGAGATGATGATGGCAGTGATGACGGTCACAGTGAAGAACATGATGCATGATGGACAAGGTGGAGATGGTGAGAGAGACAGCGAAGGAGATGGTGAGAGAGACAGCGAAGGAGATGGTGAGAGAGACAGCGAAGGAGATGGTGAGAGAGACTGCCATGGAGATGGTGACAGATGCAACACATACAGGGATGTGATGGTGATGAGAGTGTGATGATGACTAGTAGTGGAAATGGCAAAATACAGCTCAAGCTCTAGAAAGCTTCGTGTATTAGACAATAGTCTTACTCTTTGATCCAGTCATCCTACTTATCAGAAATATTGTTTTGGAAATAGAAACAGACTAGAGAATTTCAACATAAAGTTTAATTGTGATTAGAAAAACAGTAAACAAGCTAAACACCTAACAAGAATGGAGGTTTTGAAAAATAATCTGTAAGAAATAAAATGATGTAGATAGATTGTGTCCGACTAAGGAGAGACTACAGAAGCACGCTGTCAAGATGTGGAAATTTGGGAAGCTGGGTAAATGAATGCTATCCCTACCACCCCATACAACTTCCAGAGAACAATCTCTTCCCCACCCCACAGGGGACAGAAAGTCATTCCTCTGCAAAAACTCAGGGACACCAGGCAGGGGGTGGGTGCTGGAGTGGGGCAGGTCACAGGGGTCACACACAGGTGGTGGGTGCTGGAGTGGGACAGGACAAACAATTACCAGAGCCCACTTCTGCCCCTGAGATCCAGGAGCTCCAGTGGCCAGTCCTGTTCTGCCTCCCTGTGACACAGAAAGTCCTTTCTGGAGAATGAACCACCCAGAGAAAGTTCTACTACTCAAGGCATTTGAAGGTCTTAAAAAATAAAAGAGCCAACTGGGACTTTCTCCTTCTCCTACACAAATGGGCAGTCCAGGCAGTGAGGTTTGATGGAAATGCTTCAACATAAAGACTCTACCACAGAAAAGAAGAGAAATTAGGAGACCAGAGAAGAAAAAAGAAAGAAAAATAATCTTGCAGAAAGGGAAGAAGTACAAGTCTCCAGAGCACATGCAGTCTCAGCCACTACAGGGAGGGACCACCAAGGCTGAGGCTGCAGGCTGGCGAGGCGTGGCCACCACCTGGCTGAGACGTCCCAGCCAGTGAGGCCTCAGGGATTGAAAGAGAGCTGAAAGGGAACTATTTCCTTGCTGTGCGGTTTGCTGCTGACCTAGTGCCACGTGTTACTGCCCCAGGTATCACTGTATCACTGCACAATGGTGAGCCATCACCCTCCTCCCACGCACCCACCCAAGGGCTACAGCTTGAGTTCTGTGTCTGGGTAAGTGCAACCAAAGGCACTGCAAGTACAGTATAGGGAATATAGTCAATAATACTGTAATAAGTAACTATGGTGCCAGTGGGGACTAGAATTATGGGGGGGATCGCTTTGTGAATTATATAAATGTCTAGCCACTATGCTGCACACCTGAAACTAATATAAAGTAATATTGAATGTCAACTGTAATTGAAAAATAACAAAATCCAGAAGTGGCTTAATGCAAAAAAGGGAGGGTCACGCACTAGAACTGTACTCCATGCTGGACACCTAGCACACCTGATGCTAATGTCGGTTGGCACAGAAAGAAGAATCTGAAGTTCCCAAACAAGCCGATCCCAGTGGTCAGTGAGTTCAGTTACTGACGGTGACCTGAAACCGCTAAGTTTAATTGCTCCTTCTTAAAGTGTCCCTTATTAAGGGGTCCAGAGATCATCCATATAATTACTTGTTTAAACACAAACTATTTTTTAAATCTCCTCCCAATGATTATGTCAAATCGCGTGTGTGGTGTTCACAGGGTTGACATGGTTAAGAACAATGTAAGAGCTGTTATGTTTGATAACTTAAGACATTTCAATAAACTTTTACTCTGTTCAAGTGGAGGGATGATATCAAAGTCCGTAGTTGCCACTTTCTATTATTGTAAAGTCTTTACCACTAGGACAACATTGCTTTAATAAATGGTCTTTTGATGTCTGGAAGAAAAAAACTGTTCCAGTGGACAGACACTGTAGTCAGAAACACTGCTGCCAGAAACAGAAATAACACAGTCCAAAGGCTGAGTGGGTTGCAGATTCCCCCCTGCCAGGTTTGGGAAGAGCAATCCCTTCTCCTGGGCTCTGCCCTGCCACTCTGTAGAGGCACTGTCCCTCCCTGAAGTTGGCCCCCACCAGAACACACCCCAGACATTAGAGACCTTCTTCCTCTGCACCTGTTGGGGGCTGGTCCTTGGCTGTGAGGGCGGGAAGAAGTGCTTCCTGCACTTGGAGAACTAGAAGTTATGCACCGTCTTGGGTGAGAAAAGAGTTCTAGTCACCCCCACACAGTGACTCTAGCTCTAAGCAGCAGTGTCCCCACAGGAAGCGCTGGCTGCCATGTCACTCTAGCTTATTTGAGTTTTAAAGCTGCAATCAAACTGGTCACCCAATTCTCCCACGCTTTCCAAAGAAACATAGTCAGTGGCACCATTGTCAGGACACTCCCCAGTCTGGAGACCCAGGTCCCTAGGGTGGAAAGGACGGCTCCCTCTCGGCAGCAGAGTCCAGGGTGTCCCAGGCTCAGTGACCTGCACAGGGCCCCATACCCCATTTCCAGATGACACCACTTCCTTCAGAAGACTTGTCTGGTGACGCAAGGGAGACCTAGGCCCAGTGCGAATGCTATGAAGTCTTCCATTGTGGTCACTGGCTCCAGGTGGGTAAGAGGAGATTCAGTGTGGGCCGGGGCAGGGAGAGAGACAAAGTTGGGGCAGGAACCCCACTTCAAGGCGCCCCATTGTGGTCTCCTGAGCCGTGTCATCTCCTCGGCCAGCAGCCAGTAACAGGCCTCTCCCCTGTGCCACCACCCAACATCCTGTTTATCTGTTGCCTTTGCATTGACACAGCACAGCTTGTGGAGGAATGACCGGACCATGGCCTGTGAATGGGCAGGAGAGGGGCAAGGGGATGGCATTCAAGATGAGCTATACAGACAGGGAAGCACCCGGGCACAGAGCCCTGGGGCCAACCATGCAGAGAGGCCGGGCTTCCCTCAGACGACCCTGAGGGGAGAATCGCTGGGCAAAACTGAAGCTGCTGGCAGTGCCTGTGGCCCTTCAGGGGGTGGAAGAGACAAAGGTGAGACCGAAATCAGGAACCCTTGGATCCTTGCGTGCACGCAAGATGTCAAACATGCCACTTCCCCTTTGGTGGAGGTGTTCACCCACCAACAGTCTGCCCACTCCACCCCAGATCACTTAGCCCCCAAACCACTTCCCACGCCAGGACGGACGCCCGCCTGCACACCGAACCCCCTGGGAGCGCCTATCCAGTGCCCCAGTTAGAATCAAAAGAGGAACAGGCAAAATGAAGGCAGGAATTAGTTCCCTAAAAGCAGGGCGGTGCAAACAGACCAGCACGCTCCCACACTGTGCACGTCCTAAAGGGCCTCCGTGCGGCCACAGTGAGAAGGGGGACCTTTCCCAGCTCTACTGCCTGACACTTGCAAGAAGAAATGTGTTTGTGATGTACGGATTTGCGTTACTCCTCCTCCTTGCGGGGTGGGGAGGTATTTGCAATACAAGTCCATTCCTCCTGGAAGGCGACTTGAACCAGGGTTTCTCATTAAGCCCTGACTGAGCAAAGGGAAAACCCAAAGGAGAGGAAAACCGAGCTCTGCCTCCCAGGTCTCCAGTTTCTCACGTCTTCAAAGGCTTCAGACAAGACACAAAGGAAAAGCCACAACCAGCTTCCCCAGCCAGAGGGGAGGAACCTAGAGATCTGCAGCTCTGTTTCACTACATTCATGCCTTTTTCAGGTGGCTGGGACTTCTGCGTGAAACAAACAACTCCATCCAGGTGAAGAGGGCTTTGAACAGGCAGAGATCCCCCAGGGAAGTTGCTGTAACACACCCGGCCTTGCCTTTTCATTTTGCCTTTTCATTTTGCCGGTTCATTTCAGGCAGGAAATAGAGAGGCCTCCCCTGCCAGCTAGGGTCTGGGCCTGATCCACAGGAAACTTTTCTCTAGATTAGACTCCCACTGAGCCCCAGGTTCAACTTTCCATCTTTTATTCCAACCCACACACCCGGCCACTCCAAGAGAGCAGGCAGGGGGCCTTTTCAAACAAACTCGCCCACCCACAACCACTGTGGGCAATCCACAAAGTTTGTGCTGAGAATCAACCGCGCCTTTTTCTTGGAATCAAGCAATTATCCTTTGAACCGCCAGGGAATAGCCTCTAAACAGCAGATTAATCCTTCCTCAGTTCTGGCAGTCAAAGTTCAGGGGTCTCTGAAAGCTAAGCCGTAATGCCTTAATCCACTGGAGGAGCACTCACAGGCACTGTGTAAAGAGGGAACAGGACAGGCACTGTCAGTCCATCCGGATGACAGTACTGCAAAGCACACTGGCCTCAAAGACCCTCCCTTTTCCTAGGTTTTCCTACAGTCCTACGGTGAGTGGGGGGTATTCCCTCAACCCTCCCACATCAAGCTTCAACATAAGCAAAATGATTCGGAAGCTTTCTAAACTACATACTTAGAATGAATCAGTCACAGTCACATGACACATCCTTTTCAAACAGATTTCCAAATGAAATGGGATCCAGATGTTGTGGGCAGATGTGTATCCAGTCTGCATCCTAGGTGGTACCAAGGTAATGAATGCTCAGCTGATTTTGGCTTTACGAGCACTCACTTCCCCAACTAGAATGCAAGTTCCTCCTCCAGGCCTCGGGCACGGAGGACTCACCCACTGCACTGGGCACAATGTTTGGTTCATAGTTAGTCCTTCAAAGTCAATAAATAAACACAATGAAGAAGCTTCAAATGTGTCAGATTAAGTACCAATTAATACGTCAGGAACAAAAATGTTTCCTGTACAGGGTTATACAGATGGATGTATCTGGAAAATCTGGATTGCCTTGTTAACTAAGATATCAAGCAAACCACCAGAGTTTTTTCTGTGTAATAGCTATTTCATTTCAAATGGTCTTTACATGGAAGCTTTACTTAAAAAAAAAAAAAAAAAAAAACAACTCAGATGACAAGCTATATAGATAACACTTTCTAGTTCATATATTCTAACCATGCCTCAAGACTCAATTGAAATGACTGGATGCATTTACTGAGCACCTACTATATGCCAGGCCCTGTTTGGAAATCTCTCAGGCACTTACTCACTTTACCTTCACAGCCCTCCATGGCAGGTTCTGCGATCCTGCTTCAGGGGTGAGGAAATGGGTTTGGCTTTTCCTTGGGCCACCCTGACCTCTCCAATGGAAAGTACTCACTTCCTTTTCTAAAACCCTCTTTAGCATGTGCTTCTCATGAAACAGATTCTTTTCCCATGTCCACGCAATGATTTGGGACACACCCTGTCCCCTCTGCTCCACAGTATGCTTCTTGAAGGAGGACTATTTCATTCAAACACTGCTCCCAAGGCAGGTCCTGCAATTGCATGCCAGAACCATCGGGAAGGTTCTGAAACAAAACACAACGGAGGCCTGGGCCGTGTATCCCAGGGATACCTTCTGACCTCGGTTGGTGTTATCCAGCCTTTATCTTCAGAAAGCTGTCCAGGTGCCACTGACTCAGGGATTTGAGACCACTGTCTTACTCAGCTAGTTAACTGCCTCCTGGCACATTGTGGGCAACCAACAAAATTTATCAAATGAAAGGGTGGCTTAATGAATAACCATTATTATGAGACGTCATTCAAGGTACATACAATTGTTTTTCACGTGGGCACAGAACACCCCTGCCCAAACTCTGCCAACATCTAGACCTACCTCTTAGCACTGCCCCCCGCCCCGCCCCGACCGACCTCGCTCAGCTCTGGCCACACTGGCCCTCCTTATGCCAAACCCTCTGCCTGGAATGTCTGTATTCTAGATTTGCATGGCTCGTTCCTTCTTTTACTCAGACATTTCCCCGAGTGTCACCTCCTCAGAGCAGTGACTTCTGACTACCCAGTCGAAACTACAGCAGTCAGCCCACCACTCCCTACAGCACTGTTGTCTTGGATCAGCATTCTCCCAGCCCCTAACATGAGCTGACGGCGCCTTGTACGGACTTCAGGTGCGCTGTCCGTTTCCTCCCACTGAGGATGCAAACTTCTGGAGGTTCCGGAGCCCTCGAGGAAACAGACAGCCTGCCCTGCTGTTGACGCCTCCAGCTGAGGTGTCTCAGAGGGGCCTGGTTTCTCGCTGTGACAGAAAGGAGGCCTGGCTGACTTTCCAGATTCTTCCAGAACCCAAGGTCTTGGGAGAATGAAAGCTGACAGACACAAAAAGCTAACGCTTAGATATCATCTAATGTAGGGGTTCTTCTTAACGTGGGCTCCGTCAGTCCCTGAAGACTCTACAGACTTCCTTCAAATTGCCTGCGCAGTGCTGTCCACATGCATACGCACGACTTTCTGAGGAGAGTCCACAGCTCTCATGGGAGTCTCCAAGGAGCTTTATTTCTCAAACAAAAAGTTCAAATTCTGTGAGCAAAAACCCTTCATTATGGATGAGGAAACTGAGGCCCCCAGAAGCAACTTAGGTAAGATCGTGCAGTTGGTGAGGGACAGAGTCCAAGCAGAATTCCCTTTGTCGATTCCCAAGCATTCCCAAGCACCCTCTCCAGCCCTCCAAATGTTCCCTTAGAAAAGGGACCCCCTCCCTTGCAATGCCCCATGGACACCCTGGCCCCGCACCCCTAGAAAACCCACTTCATTTGTGTTTGACTAAGCCTTGGGCAAAACCAGTGAGGCGTGACTTCCCTTGCTTAACAGCTTAATCTTCTCAAATTTGCATGTGGTCAGACCATCAGACAGGGGTAAAGGCCCAGATCCGCCCTAGGTCTCTTTCAGATGGCATTTCATACCAACAGAGAGCAGCCACCCTCTCAGTTGCTAGCTTGCTTACTGATGCCCTCAGCAAATAAAGAACTCCTCTTCCCCACTGCCGAGGGCTCCAATTTTCTCATGATTTCTCTGATGGTCAGTGCCAAGGAGATACCCCCCCCCCACATACACACACATCCTGCTGGCTATTCTCTCACATTGTGGATCCCAAACCAGCCCTGCTATAATGGGGAAAAAATGTTCAAAAGCCATTTGGGAGGAGTGCATAGGGAGGGTGTGCCAGGAAATAAGGGCAGAAGCAAGTGCAACCTCAGTCAGGGCACAGATCTGACCCTGGCCAGGTTGCTCAGCGGGTTGGAGCATCCTCGGATGCACCAAGGTTGTGGGTTCAATCTCTCATCAGGGCACGTACAAGGAGCAACCAATGAGTGGAACAACATCAATGTTTCCTCTTTTTCTATCTCAAATCAATAAATAAAATTTTAAAGAAGCACACGACCTGCCCTCTACTTGAAGAGACGTGCTGTATTCATGGAGCGCTCTGCAGGGGACTCCGAGGCGCCGTGTGAGCCTTTCCAGTCAGGCTGTTAGCTGCGCGGCACAGAGGCCCACAGGGGCTGACTCACGAAAGGGGTGTCTGGCCCTGGGACTGGGGAGCTGCTGAGAATGGGGGCGGTGCCAGGGCCTGGACGCCCCCCACAGGCTGCAGGGTTTCCACTCCCTTCTCTCTTACCTCTGTTGCTATGTAGTTTTCATTCATAACTTTGGCTGCTACGTGCCTCTGGTTTGCCATGGATTCAGCTGTCATATGGCACCCTCTCAGTTTCTGCCTCTGGCAAAACAGATCCTGGGAATCCTCCATTCAAACTCCCAAGACAGGGATCCTGATCAACTCTGCTTATTTCTTTGTGCAAAGACATATGTCACTGTCCAGACTATGGAATGGCCTCCATAGGGTGGTAGCCCCACCCATACGCCAGTCAGGCAATGGTCATGGGAGTGAGCAGGGTGTCAAAAACAGCTGCTACTTGGGCCTTCCCTCAGTCCCCTGCACAGGCTGTGCCCAGACAGGTATGACAGTGACTATTTGTCACACAGGCACTCCACCAGGCTGTTCATGGGATGCTGGGGCAGGCTCTTCCTGACACGCACTGCCGTTATATATTCAAGAATTCTGGGAACCATCTGTTTATCTGCAGGCAATTTGAAGGTGGCCATAGGCGGGTATGGATGCCACAGACATGGGCAGATGCTACAAATTAGGGAGTGCTTTTTCCTGGACAACCAGTTTACTAGCACACCATGCAGCCTTAACAAAGGTTAAAGAGAAAGAAAAAAATCAAGTAAACGAGGGTCCCCACGATCTGACATAACCTATGTCATTTCCCTCCTCTCCCCTTCACCCAGCCTGTGCTCCAGCCAGAAAGGACAGCATCCTGTCCCTCCCCTTGCCCAGAAAACCTGCATTTTAGCCAATGCTGATGCTGAGCCACATCCCCCACCTTCCCAAACTTGAATGCCCATCTCTGTGAAGTTCACTTCTTCCCTGAAGCCTCCCCACCTCCCTCAGTTACAACAACCTCTGTGCCTCTAAAGACTGGAACCCAGACTGAGCTTCTCTGCACCCCTTTCCGTGCCCGGCCTTCCACTAGTCAGTGCAGCCTCCTACCATGGGTCCTGGAGTTCCTTGTAAACCTCCCAGGAATGGGATCTTGTCCATGTCTCCTCTGGATCCCTCCAGGAGCTGAGCATCTACCTGCCCCTCAGTGAGATGCCTGATGAGCACATGGTGAATAAATACAGAACGTGCATTTCCACAAGTCTGCCAGTAACACAGCTCTCCCTTGGCTTGATGCACCTACAGTTCTAGATCTGCTGACTCGTGAGTGCCATGACAGGTCTGAGTCCTGACAACTAAACCAGCAACAAAGGAAATCAAGTCTGGAAGGCAGATCAAGGTACGTGTCTGGTGTGTGTGTGTATGTAAGTAAATTACTTTCACTAGATCCAAACATCTGCAAGAGGGGGGACATCAAGGATTAAACTGTGATCTAGCAACAGCAGAATCATACTTCAAATCACACTCAACCCCAGGTTAAAACCGATCTCCCTTTAATACTTTGGGAAACATGTCTTGGAGCATTAGGGGGACATCTCAGAACTAGAAACCAGATTAACAAGATCACAAGTTCGATGTCAAGCATGGAAAACTAATTCTTCATGTTATGAATTACTTCATGTATGGTTATAGCCTGAAGACTATATAAAAGCTGCCAAGAACTTAGAAGAAATACTATAAGATTATAACTGGCATGTGAAGAAAAGGCCACGAATAAATAGGCTTCTCTGCCCCAAAGCTTCTTCTAGACGAAACTTCCTGAGTGAGTCTTCAGGCAGAAAGTTCAATGGCACGTCCACCTGCGATTGTGACTATTTTCTGGTCCATCGCTGTGGCCTGACGCTGCTGGGTTCATTTGCATAAATTTTCAAAAAGTGAAAACCCTTCCCACTCTGAGAATCTGGAAGGTTGTAGAATATATTACCTCTATTTCACAGATGGAAAAACTCAGTGGAAGAGGGTCAGCCACTTGACCACGTCTGCAACGGATATGGAACCGCAAGCCAGCGTGCTAATCCCGGATCCAATACTCCCCTGCTGGTTTCATGTCACCCACCGGCACGCCAAACCCTAAATGCCCCGGAATACAAAAAACAAGTGACCTCTATGAAATGAATAATTCCTGAAGCTTAATCCAAGCACATGGTGTTACAAAACCAATTAAAAAAAAATCTCAGAACTAAGGCAGAGTGGCAGAACTAAAGAACGTGGCAGGGTGACTATTTCAGCCAGGAAACCTGTAATGTGCCAAAAGTATAAACTCCTGCTACTCAAGGCTGCTGGTAAATGCCAGAAGACAGAGACACATTCTGGTGGAACACAAGTTTAGTTGTAGGTACAATTTATATTTCCTACCTATCCTTTCCTGATAGGAGCTCTTTCAGAAAGGCAGTGATACAACCCTTCCCTAAGGTTTCAAACCCCCCTAACATGGAATTTTGTCCCCTGGGATCTTAAAAATAAAATCAAACCCAAAGTAAAGAAGGGAAATAAGGAAACAAATGAAAGCAAAAATGCACAAAGCCCTAAATCCTCCCTAACACACCCTGACCTGATCATTAAAAATTCAGTCCTTTGGGCAACAAATGAGGGGATCCCTGTTTTCCTGGTCTAAAGTCTGTCTTCATGTCACTACATTAAATCAGAATCAAAATGCCACCCAAGGGGAAAACTGGTGGGATTATGGGCTGCTTCATGGAGTGAGCCTTTTGCTTACGAAATAAGTCATGCTGTCAAAATCGGAACTGAGCAGGCAGACTCATATCTAATTCAGGATAGAAAATATAAGAGATTCAAAATTTCCAAGGCACTTGGCTTAGATCAGAGCTTAAACATGGAAAGAATTCTCCTACAGACTCAAACCATTTCTGGATGTGTGAGCCGACACGGGGCGTCCCTGAAGCGATCAGACAATCCAAAGACAAGCTGGAGTGGCAACCCTCAAGCTGTTGGAGATGAACTGGGCTCCCTCTCTCCCTGGGAGTACAGCGTTCTTCGGAGAAATGATTCCAGAGTATTCCACAGGCAGGAAACTCTGTAACTCAAGTAGGCATCAGTCTTCCTCAAGGAAGGGCTACAGGCTCATCAGATCACCATCTAGTATTCTGTTCTCAATGGATTCCTATTTTCATATTCTACGATAATCTGTGTGGTAGGCCCAGAAATGGTTACTGGTCACAGAGGTCCAGCAGTTCATGAGGCAGAGGTGATTATTTTGGAAAACTTTGTCAGGCTAAAGGGAAGGAAAGCAGCCTTGGCAAAGCCCCGCCTCCCCTGTTGTTCCTGCACGTTACTGACACAAACCTCACAATGGCCCTGGGAGCCACTGGAGCATAGCAGGTGCTCAGCAAACTCGTCCCTTCTCAGAGCAGGAACTCAAGTGACCCACTTCAAATGGGGATGCACATTGCAGTTGACCTGACCCAAAACATCCCTGTGAATTAAGTAGGTAGGTGTGAATGTATTATTCATTTATACCTGTTAAAGAGTCCCTGCGTCAGTGAGTGAGTACCATTCCAAAACCACAGGAACAGAGAATGAAAAGTCCCATCACCCAGAGAGCAAGGAGTTCAAATATCTTCCAGGAAGATTCTTGCAAGACCAGGCCGTTTCTGTCCATGAAGCCTTCGAAACTGAAAATATGCTAGACTCTAGGCTAGACCTTTTGAGGGCAGGAATAGGGTTAACCAATCATTAACAACTTAAGAATCAGCCCTGCTCTGCAAACACGGGCACCTGATTGCCAGGCTCAGTGAGCTGTCAGGCAGGCTCCCCCACCCCATTGGCTGGTAGATAATGACTGTGTACAGCCCAGGGTACCAGGAAGTGTACTGGTCTTATTCCTATTTCTCACTTGGCTTGGAGACTGATGTGACTTCACCAAGGCAAAGAGTGGTAAAAGGCAGCAGACTTGGACTTTAAAATTCCAGCCACAAGAAGCTGCTCTCCAGAACTTCCCACTGGCTGCAGTACCTGCTTTTGGCTCTACCCTGACAATGCGGTTTCTAGTGTGGCTTAGCCACAGGACCCTAGTTCCAGTCTGCAGGACTACAAGTAGGAACTTGGGTTCTGATGTTAGTGTGCCCTGTGCCACGGGGCAAATCGTCCTCTGTCTCAGCCTTCTTCTTCTTCTTCTTTTTTTTAAAGAGAAAGCTAGGCTTCTTTATTTTTTAGATTTTATTTATTTTATTTTTAGACAGAGGGGAAATGGGGGAGAAAGAGGGAGAACATCAGTGTGTGGTTGCACTTGTGTGTCCTCTACTAGGGATCTGGCCTGCAACCCAGGCATGTGCCCGAACTGGGAATCGAACCCATGACCCCTTGGTTTGCAGCTCACACTCAATCCATTGAACTACACCAGCCAGGACTGTCTTAGTCTTCTTCAGTAACTCAGAAGGTGACTCCCTGTTAAAAATGTAGATCATATCAGAGATGCTATGAGACTATAGAAATAATTTATATTAGATATTCTGCTTTATTATTGAAATGCTTTATTTTATGTATTGCAAGACCAAGTGCTGTGTATACCACCTGACTGTGTATTACTTATCAAAATATGACAGTATTTTACTGTCTTCAAACAGATACAAGAGACAAAGCCTGAGATGAATGGTTTATCCTCCACAAAACAACCATTTAGAGCAGAAAAACCACCAACAAATTAAAATTAATGAGAAATAATTCTGCAAGTTTTAAATTTGAGGACCATAAAGAGATGAGACTTGTATTAACATGAAAATTCTGTTTTGCACTTAACTGAAGCAAAAGCTTGGATTAGGTTTTTGATTATAATCAAAGAGACAGTGCGTCAAAAGTAATTAACTGAATGATAGAAAGCAAAGCATATGAAATTAAAGAGTTATCAAGAATACAGGAACATATAAAGTTTGATTCTTGCTAGAAAGCCAGGAGTCAGCACAGTCTGAGAGTCAAGGCAGAAGGCCCACTTGCCAAACCCAGCCAAGACATCCTGTGTGACTGGGGCCAAACCACCAAAGCAGGCTGTTTCAGCTGCTGGATCTCCAAAGCTGAGGCAACAGCAGCTGTCGCCTTTAAGCCTCAAACTGCATTCGTGGTAATAGGGTGGTTAAATTCCACTTATTTATTTGCTTACATGGGAAACCCATGCATATTGCACAAACTTTAAAAGGTACAAAACTATTCAATAAAAGCTCTCTGCTGCTGACATCCAGTTACTCATTCCCTTCAGAGACACAATGAATAGACAATTTCTTGTGTGACTTTCAGAAATGGTCTAGCATTCACAAGTACCTGCAAACACACTTTTCTTTGTCTTTTGTATTCCATGCCTAGAACAGTGCCTGAATAGGGTGTACTGCACCAACATTTGTTTAGTGAATGAAATTAATATTATGCACTTTTTGCATCATGCTTTTACTCAAAGGTATCTTCAAAATGAACACTATCAATGTATTTAGAGCTGCTTCATTCTTTTTCTCTCTAAAAATTTTAAGTTTAATATACATATAGAGAAGTGCATGTGACATACTATACATGTCTGTACCATACATGTACATTTCACTAAGTTTTCATAAACTGAATGCACCCCCTAACCATTACCCAGTTCAAGAAACAGAACACACGTGACTAATAACTTTAATGCAAGTGCCCAGCACATCTCCCACCCCTTATCCTGCAGATACCTATCCACTATCCTCACTTGTAAAAAGAATAGCTTTGCCCATATTGGTACTGACAGAAGTTGAATAGCACAGTACATACTCTTTGGTCTCTGCCCCCTTTCATGCAGCCATGCTTGTGAGACGGACCCAGAGTTTTGCCCATGCATGTCAATCATTCATCCTCACTGCCCTACAGTCTTTCACTGTGTGAGGACACCGCAGTGTACATACCCACTTGACTGTTGATAGGCATCCAATCAGGGGCTCTGCGGAAGAGTGTACTATGAACATTTGCACAAGTCTTTTTGTAGAAATGTATTTTCATTTCTCTAAGAGTGGGACCGCTAGTTCACAGGGTAGATGTATGCCAAACTTTACTAAGAACCGCTAAACAGTTTTCCAAAGTGGTTGTACTTATTTACACTCCCACCAGGGCATGAGATGTCCTACTGCTGCACATCCTGCCCAACACTTGGTATTTCTTTTCTTTTTTAAAAATCAGTGTAACCCTTCTGGTGGGGTTATAGTTGCCTGGCATTGTGTCTGCATCCCCCTAATGACGAATGTAGATGGAGACCCTTCCATCTGTACATTACACACTTGTGTATCAGTTATCTGTGCAGTGTCTATTCAAATCATTCGCCCATTTTTCTATTAGGTTATTGTTTTCTCTTATTGATTTGTATGCAACTCTTTACATAGTCACAACATGATGTATCAGGAATGTCTTGTCCCAGTCTTTTTAATCTCTTTTAAGGGTGTCTTTTGGTGAAAAGAAGTTCTTAATTTTAATATGACTCAGTATGTTATTTTTCTTTTAAAGTTACCATTTCTGTGCCCTGTTAAGAAATCTCGGCCTACTGCCTAATCAAGAGGATATTCTCTTGTGCTTTCTTTTTTAAGACTTTTCTTTTCTTTTAAGCTTTCACTGTTTCACCTTTCATACATTTGGACCTGGTATTTTTACATGACATCAGGTAGACAGGGGTCCAACACACTGCTCAAACAGATAACCAACTGACCACATACCCTTTTTTGAAGAGCTCACCCTTTAACCTCTCACTGCATGTCGGCCACTCTGTCCATCCTGAACCTGATTCTCCCTAATGGCTGGAGAGCACTCCACCGTGTACCTGTGCCATAGACCACTAATCCCATTTCCAACTGTGTGGCCTGTGACCTGTTTCCACAGCTCTGCTATAAATAATGCTGTAATAAATAATCTTGCCCCTACATCCTTCCCCACATGTGTTAACACATCTGTAGGATAACTCATAAAAATAGAACTGCTAAATCAAAGGGCATGAACATTTTCAATTTTAATAAATATTTGATACAGGTTGCACCAATTTTAATTGGATTTTTCAAACCATAACAAATGGGCCCTGAACCATGTGGCTCAGTGTGTTGGGTGTTGCCCCCCAAAGCAGTGCTGCTGGTTCAATTCTCAATCAGGGCATATGTCTGGGTTGTGGGTTCGGTCCCTGGTCAAGGTGCGTACAAGAGGTAACTAACTGATGTTTCTCTCCCTCTCTTTCTCCCTCCCTTCTCCTCTCTCTAAAAATGAAAATAGGGGCCTTCAGGTCAAGATGGCAGCGTCGGCAGACATGACTCGCCTCCTCACACAACCACATCAAAACTGCAACTAAAATATAGGACAACCATCACTCAGGCCCATCAGAAACTGAGTTGCACGAAAGTCTGACAACTACGGAATTAAAGAAACCACATCCATACAGACTGGTAGGAGAGATGCAGCCGCAGAACTGGCTGCCCCCACACCCACATGTGGTGGATAAAAATTTGGGAGGGATAGCTTAGGAGCAAGGAGCCCAATCCCACACCAGGCCCCTCAGTCCAAGGTTCCAGTGCCAGGAAGGTAAGTCCCACAACTTCTGGTTGCAAAAACCAGTGGGGATTGAGTTGGTAGAAGAAAATGCTGGAGCCCCAAGCAGTTCCTCTCAAAGAACCCACCTACTCAGAACACAAACTCACCTACAAAAAATCCCACTAAGCTCTAGCACCGGGGTAGCAGCTTGAAAGGCACCAGTGGTATACAGGGAGAAACTAAAGTGCTTAGCATCAAGGTGAGCAGAGGCCATTGTCCCTTTTCTAAACTCTCCCCCTACAGAGATGGTGAGATAGTGCCATATCTGAGACTCCATCAACCTGGCTAATCTGTTTAACCTGCCTAGGAGATCAACCAAGGCTCTGTACCACCTAAGCTGCGTTTCCACATGAATAACTAGTCTTTTCTCATGCTTCACAACTTCCAAAATCCTATCAAACAAGCAACAGCTGGCCTCAGTGAGCTCCAAGCCTGGCACTAGCAGCTGCAGGTCTAAATTCACAGCTTGCCTTCACCTGGGAATCTCTGAGCCCAGCACAAGTAGCAGTCATCTCAGATTGCTTTATAGCTCAGGCAGGATGGCCCCCAGCAAAACACAGATAGGGGTTGACCTTGGACTGCACCACCTGGGAAACCCCAGGCCCAGAGTACCCAGTGGACAGCTACAGACCATGTCAAGAGCACCACCACCCTGCCCCTGCACAGCTGGTCCTCCATGGAGGGAGGAGGTTGGTGGTCAGTGGTCACAGCCAGTTCTTGCAGGTGACTGGCCTGGGTACATCTTTCCTATTGACCTGCCAACAGCAACCAAGGCTCAACTACAAGAGGAGGGTGTACTCAGCCCACATGAAGGGCACACCTCTAGCACCCAGCTTGGGTGACAGGGGAGGCTGTGCCACTGGGCCCTACAGGACACCTACTACGTTGGGCCACACAGCCAAGACACAGAGTCAGAGCAGCTCTTCCTAATACATAAAAACGAACACAGGGAGGCTGCCAAAATGAGGATACAAAGAAACATGGCCCAAATGAAAGGACAGATCAAAACTCCAGAAAAAGAACTAAACAAAATGGAGATAAGCAATCTGTCAGATGCAGAGTTCAAAACAGTGGATATAAGGATGCTCAAGGAACTTAGTGAGAACCTCAATAGCATAAAAAGATCCAGTTAGAAATGAAGGATACACTAACTGAAATAAAGAACAATTTACAGGGAAAAAACAGGAGAGTAGATGAAGCTGAGAATCAAATCAATGAGATGGAACATAAGGAAACAAAAAACAACCAATCAGAACAACAAGAAGAAAAAAAGAATCCAAAAAAATCTAGGATAATATAAACAGCCTCTGGGACAACTTCAAGAGGTCCAACATTCACATCATAGGGGTGCCAGAAAGAGAAGAGAAAGAGCAAGAAATTGGAAATCTATTTGAAAAATTAATGGAAGAAAACTTTCCTAATTTGGTGAAGGAAATAGACGTGCAAGTCCAGGAAGCACAGAAAGTCCCAAACAAGATGGATGCAAAGAGGCCCACGCCAAGGCAAATCACAATTAAAATGTCAAAAGTTAAGAATAAAGAGAAACTCTTAACAGCCACAAGACAAAAGAAGTTAGTTACCTACAGGGGAGTTCCCGTAAGACTGTCAGCTGACTTCTCAAAAGGGATTGCACAAGAAGGGACTGGCAAGAAATATTCAAAGTCATGAAAAGCAGGGACCTACAGCCAAGACTGCTCTACCCAGCAAAGCTATCATTTGGAATCAAAGGGCAGAAAAAGTACTTCCCAGACAAGAAAAAACTAAAGGAGTTCATCATCACCAAACCATTATTATATGCAATGTTAAAGGAACTTATTTAAGAAAAAGATCAAAATTATGAACAACCAAAGGGCTAAAAATACAAATCTATCAAAAATTAAATCTAAAAAACAAACTAAGCAAAGAAGAACAGAGATAGAATAATAGATACAGAGAGCATTTTGATGGCTGTCAGATGGGAGGGGGGTATAGGGGAATGGGTGAAGAGGTGAGGCGAGTAAGAAGTACCAATAGGTAGTTACAGAATAGCCATGGGGATGTCAAGTACAGTACAGGAAATGGAGTAGCCAAAAACCTTATAGCATGACTCATGAACAGGAACAATGGTGGGGGGATTGCCTGAGGGAGTGGGGGGTGCTAAGGGGAGGGGGCAAAGGAAGAAAAATTAGGACAACTAATAATTAGTTGTACTAGCATAATTAGTAAAATACAATTTTAGCCATGGCTGGTGTGGCTCAGTGGATTGAGTGCCGGCCTGAGAACGGAAAGGTTACCGGTTCAATTCCCAATCAGGGCACATGCCTGAGTTGCTGGCCAGGTGCCCAGCTGGGAGCATTTGAGAGGCAACCAATTGATGTTTCTCTCACACACTGATGTTTCTCTCCCTCTCCTTCTCACTTGCTTCCTCTCTTTCTAAGAGTAAATAAATAAAATCTTTTAAAAATTAAAATTAATTAATTTTAAAGAGGAAAATGTTTCCCAAAAAACCCTAACTGCACACACAGTATTTATTATAAGACACTGTATAGTAGAATTTCAACTATACCAAAGTCCCTACCATTTTCGAGCCTAGAACCCCCCTTTCAAGAACAATTAATGTATAAACTATGGTTCTGGTATCCACTGATTGGCAAAGCCTATAAAACTGTGTAAGTTCATGGAAACCGTGCATCCTCAGAGCCCTATGAGGTGGAAAGTAAAATGAGCCAACGTTGTCCACATTTGAGGAGCAGGGCCTCTCTGTTTAATAAAGAAGAGAGAGCACGGGTGCCTGCGGTTTGCTCCCGCTCTACCTGGAAACCATGCAGAGACCGTGCCCCTGTTGGAGGCCGGGGTCTGTCTCAGCAGGAGGTGAGGTGCATCGCCTCCCCGGTATCAAGCCCTCTGTTCCACTGGGGAAAACATAACAGCAGTTAAATCTGCCTTGGCAACAAGCAGTTCTCACTCAAAGTCCTCCCGGGTCAAGTTTTGAGAATATGGCCATTTTGTTTAAAATATAGGTCTACGAATAAACCAAAGCTCTCCTACTTCTAGGTCATCCTTCAAGATCAATGCATGACCCTTCCTTCACCCCTCAGCACTCTGTAAACCACAGTGACACTGCTTCTCAAACACGCCTGTGATATCAAGAGACTGTCACGCCACTAATTAACTTTACAACTGACACCATATCGATACCCAGCGACCAGCGGCCCCATAGCAGGCCTGAGACCATGGAATCCACAGTGTGACTTCCACTTTGCAGGCTCAAAACTCCAAAACAAACTTCCTTCCCAGAACTCTTGAAAAAGGGGAAGATGAACCTCAAAGGAAACCATCAACAAAATGAAAAGGCAACCTACCAAAAGGAAGAAGGTATTTATAAATCATGTATCTGTAAAGGGTTAATATCCAACATACATAAATAACTCATACACCAATCACAAAATGGGCAGATAATCTGAAGACATTTTTCTGAAGAAGACACACAGACATGTGACATATTGACCAATAGACATGAAAAGATGCTCAACATCACTAAGCACAGTGGAAGCACAAATCAAAACTGGGGCAGAACAGGAAGAAGCTAAGAAGATCCCTTGGCAAGTGGAATGGGGAAACTGAGACAGACAGCTGAACAAACTGGCTGAGCAGTTTATACTCAGTGCAGGTCACCAGGGTGGAAAGGCCCAGGTGCCTAGTTACAGGCAAAACTAGGAAGACAAGGCTCTCGTCCCCGGGGTGGCCTTTCCTCCCCTGACCTATCACTGGTCATGCAGTTTAGACCCCATGACCTTTGTGCCCTGGAGGTAAACATATCTGGGTCTCACTCAGCTGTATTTCAGCCACATAGGTAACACCAGAACCACAGGTAGTGACTAATGACCAATCAGCAGAGACCACCACCCTGAAAGGACACACCTGGAAAAGTTGATGAATATTCTATTGAGAGCTTCCCCTAAGATCCCCCCACACATACCCTCACCCACCGCCCACCCCCAAAACCCACTCCCTCCTGAAGTATGCCTGTGCCTTTCCCTTCCTCCCCTTCTTCCCTCACAGGCCTACATCTCCTAAATTCTAATGGTCCCCAGGAGACTTGCAACCGTAGGAACAATGGGCAGGGACAGCTCATCCCAGGCTACCCCTGTACCCTGGAACACTGTCTGCAAGGCCCCCTTTCCTCTGACTTCCCAGTGAGCTGACAGCAGCCTGGCCTGGGCTCTCTCCTGATGCTGCTTCTACCCTAAGCCCTTCCTTGTCTCATTGTCCCCAGCCTTAATAAACTTCCTCTCAGAATCACCTGGACTCGTGTTGCAGTATCTTTCCTGCACAAAGTCAAGAACCCAAACGCTACAGGCCGGCCTGGGCCTAGTCCCCTTTCCGGTGACAAAACCACATCGAGATATTACCTGACACCTACTAGAATGGCTGTCACCAGAAAGATAAAAGATAATACATGTGGTAAGGAAGTGTAGAAAAGGGAACCCTTGTGCACTGTTGGTGGGAACGTAAGTTGGTGTAACCACTGTGTAAAACAGTGTGGAGGTTCCTCAAAAGTTAAAAATTGAGCTACCATATGACCCAGAAATTCCACTTCTGGGTATTTATCCAAACTCATAGATACAGAGAACAAACTGTTAAAGCCCAAGGGGAGCGCAGCAGGCAAAAAGGGTGAAGAGGGTCTAAAGCGGGGGTGTCAAACTCATTTCACAGGGGGCCACGTCAGCCTCGCAGTTGTGTTCAAAGGGCTGAAATAATTTTAGGACTGTATGATGTAACTCCTCCTTAACAGTTAAGGAGCTGAAATTACATTCAGCCCTCTGACGGCAACCTTGAGGCTGATGTGGCCCCCGGTGACAATGAGGTTGACAGCCCTGGTCTAAAGGCACAATCTTCCAGTTACAAAATAAGTCAGTCCTGGGGATGCAACGTATTGTACAACATGGTGTGTACACTTAATAATAATGTATGTATCTTTGGAATTGCTGAGACAGCAAATCTCATTAAAGTTCTCATTAAAAGGAAAAAATTGTAACTGTGACTGATGTTAACAAGACTTATTGCTGTGATCATTTTACCACATATGTAAAAATCCTTATGTTGTAAACGAATATATGTCAATTAAGTCTGAATTAAAGAGGGAGGGAAGATGATTTAATAGCCTATCTTATTTATAACAAAACTTCCAAATGGAGAAAACCCAGGGAAGGCAGAGGCAGCCCCCACCCCCCCACCCCACCCCCGACCCCCGCCAGGCTGTGTGGAAGGATTCACTCTCCAGACTTGCAGGAATCGTGATAAAGGAGTGTGCTCTCTCCAGTTATAAAGAGAAACGAAGCGGCTAGAAGACAGCAAGTTGAAACACCAGTTTGCTCCTGGCTGTGTGATTTCGGTAAGTCCCTTTATATCTCCAGGGCATATTTCTGCAATAAAATGAGGATGTGAGCCAAGAGGTGATGCTTACAGAATCCGCTGTTAATATTTCATGATTCTGTACACTAAAGGGCAAAGCTGTCAGATTTCTATAACTGAGCCTTAGGACACTCTTATAAGTGGTTCCTGGGAGAAAAGCCTGGGGAGTGAAAGTTCTATCTAGTTCCAGGATCGTACAGCACATCCTGCTGCAGGTACTGCAGGTAACAAACTAGTCAGCAGGAAGCATTCTTACTCACCTTGGGTGAGTCAGCAAAGAGCTATTTTCAAAGAATTCGTCCCTCCTGCAATCTCCTTCCCTGGAGTTGTTTGAAAAGACAAACAAAGAATGAACTCCCGGGGTCAGAGAGGGAAGCTGAGGGGTTAAACACAGTTTAACGAGGTGTGAAAATGTAAGAGAAAATGACAAAAACGGGAAAGGTGGGTCCAGGAACATCAAGTCATTTGAACAGCAGCAGCTTGGCAGTGACACAGACCTTTGTGTCAAGGACAAAGACCACTTTTGTCTCTTGCTCTGGAACTGGCTGCCAGCGATTCAGACCATCCCTGGCAGGAGCCTGACCAGCGCCCTGGCCTGAGAGGACGCGGCCTGAGCATCATCACTCGGAGAAACAAAATGAACACAGCCATCCACTACTTTTTCTTGCTCACCCAAATCTCGGCCTCAAAGACTCTTGTTAGCCTGATCTCAAAAGCACTTTTTTAAGCTTAAAAATGAAACGTTGAGGTAAGCTAGAGGCTACGCACAAACCAATGTCAAAGGTACCCTACCCCCAAAAGATTTGATACCTCCTTTAACACCCACAGAGAGCAGGCATATCGTGGGTGATTTTACCTATCAGATCAGGGAGAAAACTGTATTTCCCTCCATTGAGTTATCTAGTGAAGGACAAGCCATGTGACCTTAGTCAAGTTCCTAGGCCACAGATATGGGGCCAATTCTATTACAACTCATTCCAAAGAACTGAAATGAGTTGTAATAGAATTTGACCAACATTCCTTTTTAAATTCTTTTGACAGTGCTAAAATATTGTTTATGTATAGTTATAATTATAATGCAATTATACTGAACAACATTGCTGGAAATAAACTAGATGTTGAAAATATTGTGCTTGATGTAAAAATTCATTGCAGTGAGACTGGATTCCTTACTCCTAGACCCTGGTTTGTCTCTTAAAAGATGAGGACAAACCACAAATTAATTTAATTTTCAGCTAACATGATGGCACACTGACCACCACAGAAAGCCTTCTGAAAATCTGGACCAACTAAAATTTGAGTAACTACTGCCTTTTCGAAGCTCCTTCCTTGCCAGCCCTCTAAATTACTTTTTCTTCTCCATGTTCCTTGTGACCATTCACCTTTTTTCTGTCATCATCCTGTGCAGAGTATACACGTGTTTATTTTAAGGCAGCACAACCCCTTGTCGGTCATGGGGAGCCACACATGAACCGAAATGCCTTGCTGCTTCCGTGAGGTGGCATCTCCTTTCCTTCCCAGCTCCTGTGCAGTACACAGCACTAATCCAATGACTCAGAACCTCCTAAACCCCATTCACCACTGTGATCAAGCTTTGCTCTTCCCAATGAGCCAAGGCTACAAACGTACCTTCCTCCATGAAGCCTCCGCAGATGGCCCCCTCCAAAAAAAGAAAAGAAAATGCAAAGCCCCCTTGTTCCCTTCTTGTGTTATAATGCAACATTTAAGATTTCAATGTTCACAGGATGCTTTGCATAAACAACTCATTAAATCTATTCTATTATTTAAATGTTTCTTTGCCTTGCTGCTTGGAAACTCTGCAGCAGACAGGATGGAGTTAGGCAGATGACAGGCTCCCCACTCATTTATCCCTTCATCACTGACTCATGAGCACTGACAGTGAGCCCTGCAATTCCCAGGGCTGGGCACGCTGATGAAAAAAAGATATTCCTGTCCTCACAACTACACAGCCTAGTATGGGAGACAGACAGCTGAGATGAACAAAGAGAGACACAGGACCGTTAGAGGTCATATGAAGAGAACAGAGGAAACAGGACAGACAAGGAGTGGTGTGGGCAGGCAGGACAAAGACAGTGGTACTGCTGGCGAGGGTTCTCAAAAGGATCTAAGGAGGGATTATTCAGAGACCTGAACAACACAAGAAAATGACTCCATTTTCAATTCTCTTTCTATCCAAGACAGTTGACCCTCATGGATTCCGTGTGTGTGAATGCTCTCACTGGCCACAGTGCGCTTGCAACCCCCAAATCAACACTCCTGGTCTCTTGAACTCATTCGCAGATTTGCAAACAGGCAAAGATGACAGGCAAAGATGACATGCAAGTTCCCACTTGAGGTTAAACCAGGTAACACTCTTCTTCCTTCTTTTAATCCTCACCCAAAGATATTTTATTGATTTGAGAGAAACAGAGTGAGAGTGAGAAATGAGATAGAGGGCGGGGGAGAGATGTGAGAGGGAAACATTGATCAGATGCCTTCCGCACTGACCCCACCAGGGACTGAACCTGCAACCCAGGTCTGTGCCCCAACCGGAATCGAACCCCCGATCTTTCAGTCCACTGGATGACGTTGTAACTAACTGAGCCACACTGGTCAGGGCTCTGCCATCTACTTAGTATCACATTTTTCTCATTTTTGTGCTTTTAGTTGATGATTTTGCTGTTTAAAATGGTCCCCAAGCACAGTGCTCAAGTGCTGTCTAGTGTTCCTAGTACAAAAAGGCTGTGATCTGTCTTATGGAGAGTACATGTGTGATAGGTAAGCTTTGTTCAAGCAAGAGCTATAGTGCTGTTGTCCATGAGTTCAATGTTAGTGAATCAACCAACAATGTATACTAAATAAGGTCTGTGAACCTTAAACAACAACACACATAAATTAAGGGGATGTATCAATCAGTTATGAAAATGTGACCAGACGCTCAAAGGAACCTGACCTTGGGTTTGCCCTAGGAGCACTAATTCAGCACTCACTAATTCAGAGTTTGTAGTGACTTTGCAGAGCGCGAACTGCCCACCACAAAGGAGGAAGCTCTGTAGTACACTGAAGAGGAAGTTTCGGTTACGCACAAGCCTCCAGACCTTGGCGGCAAGGCATCCAGCCAGCTCCAGCGCGCTCCTGCTGTGTTCCCGCTGCCTCCACGGCGACCGACCCGGCGCTGCTTTCCACAGCAAGTCCTGCTGGTCCTCCTTCAGCGGGAGGAATGTAAGATTTCCTTTTTCAATAATCGTTTTAAGTAAAAAAGAAAAATGCAGGCAACATAAAGAAAAGAGTAAGTAGAAAAGAATACAGAAGACAAATGTGCATGACAGTGGGCATGAAGCTGCCACAGAAAGGCACCTCGAGGTGGCAGAGGTCAAGGTGACAGATAAACGGCTGAAGTTTGGGGAACACGTGGTGAAGAGTCTGGCTTAGGAGTGAGATTTTATATGACCATGGATGAGAAATGTATCTTTGAGGAACATCAGTTTTGTTTTAATCAGGAAAATGGGACAATATGTGAGAATTACAGCATTATCTCAATGATTTAATGAAGTAACACGTAAAACAGCAACATAAACTTTTTGGTCTCAGAACTCCTTCCCACTTCTAAAGTTACTGAGCCCTAGCAGGTGCGGCTCAGTTGGTTGGAGTGTCATCCCGTAGACTAAGTGGTCATGGGTTCAATTCCCAGTCAGGGCACATGCCCAGCGTTGCATCCTAATCAATGTTTCTCCCTCCCTTCCTCTCTCTCTCTCTCCCCCCCCTCACTCCTCAAAACAATGAAAAAATGTCCTCAGGTGAGAATTTTTAAAAAAGGCTACTGAGAACCCCAAGGAGCTTTTGTTTATGTGGGTTACATCTACCATTATTTACCATATCAAAAATTTAAGCTGAAACATTTGAAAAGTACTTACTTGTTAATTAAAGTTAACTATAAAAAACCCAATCCATGTTAGCAAAAAGTATGTATTTTTTTTTTATCAAAACTACTTTTCCATACACCAAAACTATGTCTGGTGTCAGATGGGTACTAGACTTATCAGGGTGATCACCTCATAAGGTATAGAAATGTCTAATCACTATAATGTTGTATGTCAAGTGTAGTTAAAAGATAATGTTTTAAAAATTACTTTTCTAAACAAAACACAGAGAGGAGGGCACTGTTGTGTTTCACAAAGGCTGTTGGCTTCTCAGGTCTGCTTCTGCACTCAGTCTGTAGCCCTATCACACTCCACGCGGCCTCTGGGAAACCTTTCTGTACATGCATGAGGGGACACTATGAAAACAGGTCCATGACATCTTAGTATTATTGCCAAAAGTGTTAATCTCATGGACCCCCGAGAGTGTCTCTGAGAACCCCACATGTCCCTGGAACATAATGAAATAAAGGGTTCGGAACAGCACCTGTCACATAATAAATCCTTAATAAAAACTCTTCTCTATTCCTTCATTCTTAGCCTCAATGTTGTTAGAACATGAATACACTGGGACAAGGATTTCTTCAGTTCATTACAATTGTGTAATATCCAGCCCAGTGTCTTCTGCAGACAGATGACTGACAAGTGTTTCTGTTGTTGCTCATCCTGGTTCTGTAACTAATTAGCTGTGCAATCCTCAGCCAGGGCTTCTTAACCTGCATTCAGATTCAGGGAACCATGGACTTGAAAGGGGAAAAGTACACCTCTATTTTCTGATACCCAGCATTTATTTCAAAGATGACTATAGGCAATGAAACTACAATTATACCAGCAGTACCAGTGACACCTTCACCAACAGATCACAGGTATTTTCCCATCACACATGGTTACTGCAGACACCTTAAAAAATCGTATGTGCTCATCTCGAACTCAGAAGTATCGTAGTTGTTAGACCTGCTACTAGACCTTGTTCTTTAATATAGTAATGAAGAAGCACATATATTACGACATCACAAATTTTGAAAATATCTCAAAAATTGTATTTCAATACAACTTGATTTATTTTTAATCCTTCATATTTAACTCTGTGCACTTAAAAACATTATTCTGAGTAAGGGGTCCTTTGGCTTAACCAGATGGCCAAAAGGTGTCATGCAACCATAAAAGTAAAAGCTCATTTACCTCTTCAGGCATCAAGTTCCCCCCTGAGCTTTCTGAGACCCCTCCCAGCTGTTACCCCTCCAGCTGGAGTATTTGGAACATGCTGACCTGGTGGAGAGGAAATGGGCAGACACCCACCCACACCTGAGTGCGTTAGCAAAGCATCTGCTTTCAGCTTTTACACCAGCACTGGAGAAATTTACTCTACAAACTTCAATGCTTTTAGACTCAGGGGACCTAGCACAGCGAAAGGGCTGAAAAGCTAACAGTGAAAGCCAATGTTCCCCCAAATGACCTATTATTATATTATAAAAATACATATCACAAATCTCAACAATAATGAATTATTTTGCAAAGAGTCCATCATCAACACAGTCTGGGTCTACTCTTGATAGAAATAGCAGGCTTACAGTAAATGCGCCCATAATCAGAAGACTAATCTGAATATTCATCACTAATTTTTTGCTTAAAATGTAAATAAAAGTGTTTATAGCCTCAAACAGAACAAAGGAAACAAAGAAAGAGGGAAAGAAAGAATTGAGTAAAAGAAAACAAGAAATAGGAAGGAAGAAAGAAGACTTTTCCAGGGCTATGGGGAAGAGCACTTTTTCCTAATAAGCACTCAGCACTTCACCCCTGGGTACTAACGAACCAGGGGTTTAAAGGAACGGACCTACTGGTGCCCTTGCCTGATAAGATAACACAGAGGTCATTCAGGCCCACCTGATGTTAAGGATCCAGCCGACAATGCTATGTTAGAACTAAGGAAGCACAAACAGATTGCATTTCAGTCCCTGTAGAAAAATCTAGGCTTTGTCAGAGACAGCCAACAATGGCCCCAAGATAACATAAGAAACCAGAGGCTGCTGTCCTCACTGCACACAGTTCACAGTGAGATGGACGGACGACCCTCACACTGAGGAGCTCTGAGTCATTAAAAGGCTTCCAAATGCTCATCAGATGGTTTCCTTCACCCAGAAACAAATCTGTTTAGCAGACACTCGGAAGTGACAACAATTGCCCCCCAAAAGTCCAAGAAGCCAATTTTTCCAGTTAGACTTAAACGAGTCCCTCTGTTTTATGCTTCCTTGCTTCTCAGCAGCATAGGTCATGTTTTTACTTACAAAGACTGAGAGGCTCAGTACCAAATGAGAGGCTGAAGACTCTCATTTAGTCGTCCATCTAACAGAACAAAATACAACTCTTACTGGAGGGAATGAGATACTAAAACCTAGAGGGGGAAAAACTGTTTTTAAATCATCGAGAAGTGAGGCTGGTGCTTTAGGACGTCATCTCAACGCCGAGAATGAGCAGTCACTGAATGCACACTCTACACCTGGCCTACCTCCTGAGTGACAGGAACAGAAGGCCATAACCCCCTGGTTCGCTGAAGCCAAGGATGAGAGGCCACGGAATGAAATTCAGTCCGGCTTACTGCAGGAATGGTGAGGAAGAGGTGTGGAGGTCTGAGGTCTGCGAGTACCACATCCGAGGGTGGGAGGGATTGGGGCCCTGTGCAAAGGTCTGGATTTGGGGGTGCAGAAAGTAGGAGGGCACTCGGCACAGGGGACGAAGCACAAGGGAGCAAAGTCACAAAGGAGGGACTCCGGGCAGATTGCGTAAGAGGGAGAAGGGCAGCGTCTGCACTGCAGGGTTAATGAAAGGAGCTGGGAGAGATAAGGGTGCTGAAGACGTGCTGAACTGGATTATGGGAACCTTGCAAGTGGGCTCAGTTTAGACTTTACCCGTAGGCCAAGGAAGGTCTCCAAGCAGAGAGGAGATACGAACAACAATGTGCTTTAGGAATAAACAATAGAGATTTATTCCCGGACAATCTGTCCTAAGCGGGTTCTTTTGTGAAATGCAGATTAATCAGAATCTACTGTGGCCAGCACAAAATTATATCCTGGAGCAGCTTTGCTACGTTTGCCCTGGAAATGCAATCCAAATACCTGACTCCAGAACATATCATGAGAGAGGGGAAATACCGTACTTGTTCCTATGACTAGAGAGCAACAGAAACCACGTTTGGGGGCTACATTTCCATTAACTATACCAAAGTCCTAATAGTTTGGGAAATAGCTTTTATGCTGTTGAGCAAAGTTAGAATTGATAACCCTTTTGTAAGCAGTAACTTGAAGCGGACTCCAGCCGGCAGTGTCCGTGTCATATGGATGAATTAAAACATACACACAGGCTGCCTAGTCTGGTGGAGGAATAAGGACAACAGGCTGGCTTTCTCTCAAGAGGAGCCAAAGCCGCAGTCTCCACCATGACAGGCCTTTATACTAATCATCTCTCCTTACATTCCAATATGGATTCTCTTCACTATCCCCGATACAGCAAAGGAGCCAATGCCCCTCCTTACATCACAGAAGGACATTAGCAAATGAATAGGCAGGCATTTACACTGGGCCTGCAAGGTACTTGCAGGGTGAGGGGGTTTCAGCAAAGAGCACACTCTCAAAACAGCCTAAGTATATTGCAAATCTGATTTCCCACAAAAGAACCTATCTGTGGGCGTGGGTCCTGTGCACCTCCGAGTGAGAGCTCAGCCCACACCACGCAGAAGGGTCTGCCACAGTAACTAACAATTAGGCACTGCTCAATATACTTTAAACAAATCCCATCTACTATAGAGCATTTTACTTCCATAACAGCTGGCTACTGATTGTCACCTGACTATGAGTCCCTGTCTGAAGTCTCATGACCAAATCTTGACCAGGTGGTCTGGGGCAGGAGAAATGACAGCTACCCATTTCTGAGTTGTAGCTAGCAAAGATTCTAAAACAAATTTTAAAGGGGAAAAAAGGCTTTGGAATAGGGGAACACAATGAATTATATTTATTATTATTATTATACATATATACATAAAGGATCACAATCTAAGAATAACATAGTAAATATGAGTCTTTGCTTGTTTTTATTAACTGACTCATGGCTACAGAGTTAAAAAAGGACCTAAAGATGTTATCTCTGAAAGGGACTTTGCCATCAGAAAGCATAGGCTAGGTTCAGGGACCTCTCCCGAGCAAGGAGAGAGGAGAGGAAAAATGGGGTCGGGAAAGGGAGTAAAATAAAAAATTAAACTGGATTACAAAGAGGCCAAATGAATGAGCCTGAGAAGAAGTGATAAAATTCAAAGCACACATCTGTGTACACTAGGAAATTGCTCCAAAATCTAATTGCCATCGTCATCGCCCCGCTAACGGCAGTCTTCCCACAAGACCTGAGCAACCTCACTCCTGGATGAAAAGTAGAACCAAGATTTTCACCTGAGTCAAAACCCGCCGCGCAGCCATCGTTTGCGTGGGATCCAAACCAACATGGCAACAATCCCTCCGCTGGTCGCTGGGGCCCTCTAGCACCGCCTCTATGAATGCCAGGTGCCTAGCAGGGGACCTGTCATGGTTCCCTTAATAAAATGTCCTAGGCTGATTCTACGACAAAACTCGGGATTCAGAAGACAGTCTTAGACCCTCTCCTTAACTCCGTTAGGGGATGAATCCCAGGGGCCGCCACCCCCGTTCCCATGTCACACGTTTCCTGTCTCTCCCATCATATCCACACAACTTGACTTGCCCACTCGCTTTACAGCTGTTATGAGCGTCCCAGTCCCCAGGAGGAAGAGAGGGAGCGGCTTTCTACTCCCAACTCCTAACTTTGGAGTTTCAGAGAGAACCTAAAAGGGGAGCAGAAAGCGTTGGCGCATCAAGCAGCACTCTGCCGACCTCAGCGGGTTACAAACTCCTGAATGAAACCTCACCATAAGAAGGAAGGAGGCGAGCACCAGAGCTGGGTTCCACAGAACAACCGGCGAGCGCCCTCGCCTTTGACGTTTCCACTGCGCAAAGCTCTTAAGTTCTGGGTTCGAGAGCAACTTGGCCCGTCCCGGAACCCAAATGCTAAAGGGACTTTTAGGCACTCGGCCCTCCCCAAACCCGGAATAACTTCCCCCGCGGGGATTCGTGAGAGGGCTCTGATACCCACACGCCCCACACTGCTGCCATGAGGAGTGCAGCCCTGGCTGCACCCCTGGGGGCAGCGCAGGCCGGATCCCGTCCCGCGCGGCGCGCGCACCCACTGTCCGGGGTCCGCCTCCCAACTTTGCGCCAGGGAGGGCCGCTCCCGCGCACTTAGGAAGCACTCACCAACCCCGTACTTCTGCCGCTTGGTCGGGATCCAGCGGGCCATGGCGGCGACCTCGCCCAGCGGCTGCGGCGGCGGCGGCTACAACTCCTGGGGCGCCAGCCGCCGTGCCGCCGCGCTCCTGCGCGCCCCGGGTTCCTCCGCCATGTTCGGCAAACTTCGCCTGCTCAGCGGCTGGGCTTCGCGCTGCGCTGCCCTGCGCCGTCCGCTCCCGCCCACCCAGGATTCGCTCGCGCTCCCGCCCGGCCCGCGGTCACCTGCTAAGCCGGACTGCCGCGCCGCCCCACGCTCCCCTCCCTCCCGGCGCCGCCCCGGCCCCTCCCGCCGGCCGCGCCCTCGGCCCGCCTCCGCGCCCCGACAATTCTCTCCGGCCAGCTCTCCCTGGTTGTGGCCGGCTCTGCTGCCGACTTGGACTCCGGCTCCTCCTGGCGCACTTCCCTAAGCAGCTTCCCAAGGCAGCCGGCGGTCTGGTTTGCCGTTGTGATGTTTTGCTTTTATTTATTTTTTCTCCCTACCTTCCTCACTAGGATTCACCCTTAGAGGCTGGATCTGTGGGGCGGGTTCCCCGGCGCGGTTGTCTGGAGGGCTGCGCTGGGGGCGCTGGACACCCCAAGCCGGGCAGACGGGCCACGAATGGGCGAGGGTTGCGGGGTCCGCTTCCCTTGCGCGCGCCGGAGCCTGGGGGACATTGGAATGAATTGAGAGCTGCTTCTCGCTCCCGGGATGCCCCCCCCCGCCCCCTACTCCAGTGCTCGGCGGCGTTCAATAAATATTTGTTGAATGAATGAGCAGTTTGACTACTGCGTCCACCCCCTGGAACTTCAACTGGAACCACCAGAGCCGGAAGCCGGACTCGAGGGCAGACAGATCTCCTGCACCGTTTACAACCTTCAAAGCGGGAACTTGTGTCTTATGGGAAATGGAGAACCGATGCAAATGACACGGGCTTCTCAGAAATATAAAATAGCTTCCTAGGGAACCCTTCGTGGGAAATTATTTAGAAAGCCCTAACTTGGAATTACTGTATCCCCAAAACGTAGTACTTCTCCCCAGCTGAACAAACTCGGACACTTGTGCTCAAGGGGTCCTCCCGAAGACTTCCCTTTTCCAACAGACCAGCTGCCCAAGGACAATCCCTGCGGAGAAGGAGACCGACTGGGCACATCCAGGTCTTCTCGTTCACTGACTGTGTGGTTTTGCGACAAAAAACCCAAACTCGGGGACTGCTCTTCTGAACTGCCATAGACTCCCGTAGGCGCCCTCCGAAGCCGCCCTCCTGGAGCTCACTTCCTCCTGGAGAGACCACCGGAATGAAGACTGGGTGGGGGGTGGGGGTGAGGCGGTGTAAAAATCTGAGTAAATGACCAGCTGATTCATGTTCCCATTTGAGAAAATGTGCCCTTGAGAGAAAGTTTGTCCTGCAGTCTGCGATGCCTTTCTTGCCTGTTTGGCACATGAAAAGACAGGAAGATAAGGTACGGTGAAACTTGATTGAAGAATCCGTGCGTTCTAACTTTGATAACTTTTTGCAAAGCCGGATCTGAAATTAAAAAATAAATAAGTCCTGATCATGGTGGGTAACTCCTAGGCTTACTTATTTATCCATAAGTAGGTTTCTATTCACAAAGATTTCATAAGTTAAGAAATCTGTCACTTTAGACTTAATATCCTAAAGGAATCCCACCATTTCCTCCCAAATGAGCTCTCTCTGCCATCATAATTAACCTCATTTACCACGTCAGGTGATTTTTCTTTCCACAAGTATTTGTGAAGTGCCACAAGTGGCAAGCATTGTTTTAAGAACAGAAGCAAATAAAGTAAAATCCCTATCCTTGTTGAGCTACAGTCTAGAAGAGGTAAGACAATAAGCAAATAAATGTATGCCCAAAGAGGCTACACCTGCAGAGGAAACGCCAAAGCCAGAAGGGTGGGATGGAAGAGGGGCACTGCAGTTCCGTAGTGCACACGCTGGGAAGGCATCTCTGGAAAGGTGCAGGAGAATCACAGACCAGAAGGAAGTGAGATTTCAGGGAAAGTACTCTGAACTCAGGAACCAAAAATGCAAAAGCCCAGAGGCATGTTTGGCAGGTTCCAAAAACAAGGAATCCTTGGTGAAAGGTAAGGAGCCTTGTGTGGGAAGAAACTTGGTCCCAGAGGCCAGATAAAACAGGGCTGTGAAAAGCATAGGAAGGACATTCTCTGTTACTAGATGCGTGGAAGGTTTTGAGCCAACCAAGGACATGATCTAATTTGCCTTCTTTGGCACAAACAGATTGTAAAAACAAGGAAAGATGCACGACGATCAGAAGGATGCAAGGCTCTTTCAGTAGTTCAGGCAAGAAATGAAGGTAGCCGGCCCTGGCAAGGTAGCTCAGCAGGTGAGAGCATTGTCCCCATACTCCAAGGTAGCAGGTACGTCCTCAGTCAGGGCACATACAAAGAGCAACCAATGAATGCATAAATAAGCAGAACAGCAAATCTATATGGCTCCCCCCTACTTCAAAGAAATACATTTTTTAAAAATAAAAGAAATAAAGAAATGAAGGTAGTTGGGCCCAGGATGGGGAGCTGGGAAGGGTAAAAACAGGTTGGATTCTTGACATATCCTGAAGGCAGAATCAACAGGAAGGCTTTGTGGGCAGAGGGGAATTCATTGAGGCTTCTGGAACTCTTAGGGTACTTTCATCAGCATGTTTTTGGAAAGTTTGTCCAAAAATAATCCTTTTTTTAAAAAGAGTTATATTTATTTACTATATTTATTCACTATATTTTGGGGTTGGCCAAAAAGTTCATTTCTTTTTCTCTGTACAATGGCTCTAGTAGCACTTAGTTGTCTTTAACTCCATTAGAAACAATTTTGTTAGAAGATATTGTAACAGCTGTCATGCCAGCATGCATTAAAAAAGGTATCAAATTTGGTGAATTTTCATGCAGCCATTTTAACATTGAAGATAGAAGAAAATAAGCAACATGTTCAATGTATTATAAATTCCTATTTCAGGAAAGGTAAAAATACTACTGAAACGCAAAAAAAAAAAAAAAAAAGATTTGTGCAGTGTTTGGAGAAGATGCTGTGACTGATCGAACGTGTCTAAGTGGTTTGCAAAGTTTTTTGGTACCATAGACATGTTAGCCAAATAATTCTTTGTTGTGGGGCTGTCTTACACATTAGAAGATGTTTAGTAGCACCTGTGGCCTCTACCCTCTAGAAGCCTATAGCTGGAGACAGCCGACATACTCAAAGTATCCAAATCCATAAAGTTATTGGTGAAAATGAAAAATGTGTCTGTTAGTTTACAGACAAAACGAAACAGACTTTTTGGCCAACCCAGTATTTCAAGTTTCCACAGCCTTGGAAGATTCAAGGTCCCACAACCTTGAATCTTATCCCTGGGTCAAGACACAAGATGGGTCAAGGATGACCCTAAAACTGGGCTTACCCTACTGGTAAATAGAGTTGTCATTTTCTTGGTTGTCTGTGATATCTACTTTGTCTTTACACTTTATAGCTAAATTGTTCTGCGCTGAAGTTTTCCTTTAATATTTCTGTAGGACTCACTTCTTCCCAAGTAAATCCTCTATGTGCACCTGCAGGAGCTGAAGCATTTTGCATCGTGGAATAGGGCCTTCACAAACTTACTTCAAGGAAAGTAAGTGTTCAGGAAATTGAATGTCCACTGGTCTCCAACTGCTGATATATTTTAAATTTAATACGTATCAGAGTGTTAAAGCTCATCCAATGGAACTGGAATTTCTACCAAAGTGATTTCAGCTGCCTCACCCCACCCTTGCATGATAGGTTTTTTGCAAAACTTGAGTTTTGTATTTGGGCACTGACTATTTCAAGTTTGACAATAATTGTGTTAAGAGGGCTGGCAGAAAATGGAACATTTAAATTACAGCTTTCAGTATGTTTATTCTTTCTCCTCTGAAGACCGAAGTCCACTCACTTTGTTATATCAGATAGTTAAATCTCCATTGGGAAGTCCATTAAAATCATAAAAGCGGAGCTATTCAAAGTCTTTTATTAGAATGAAGCTTAAAATTAGTCGATGAGACGGGTAGGTGGAATAACAGGTTGTTTCCCAGAAACATCCTTTTCCTTTTCCTCTGATTTCTTTTCAGAAGAAATAGTAAGCTTTTTTATAACCACAGATAGTCAGACTCCAAAACCCACCCCAATACAAATACACTTATGCACGCTTGTGTGCTCTGCCTAAAGGTGCCTTGGGGCAAGAAACAAGGTGGGATAAATGAATTTGGGGGCTAGTTTGACATGAATATTGTGACTGTCCCTCAGAATGGCTTCTAAGAAAATAGATGGATGTGAACACAACTGCCAAGCGCTTTCCTCCCTCCACTTATTACCAGATCTTTCTTGCCAATCTAGGTGGGCAGATGATATGTCTGAGAGAAGCTATGGGTTCTGTTAAAAAACGCCCCCTTTTTTCCCCTTAGATAGAGGAGGCTCATTTTTTTTTAAGATTTTATTTATTTATTTTTAGGGAGAGGGGAAGGGAGGGGGAAAGGGAGGGAGAGAAACACCAACATGTGGTTGCCTCTTGTGCACCCCCTACTGGGGACCTGGCCCACAATCCAAGGAATGTGCCCTGACTGGGAATCGAACTGGTGACCCTTTGGTTCTCAGGCCAGCACTCAATCCACTAAGCCACACCAGCCAGGGCTTTAAAAAAAAAAAAAAACCAACTATTATTTATTTAGGTTATTTTTTCTTTTTTAAAGATTTTATTTATTTTTAGACAGAGGGGAAGGGAGGGAGAAAGGGAGAGAAACATCAATGTGTGGTTGCCTCTAGTACGCCCTTCACCAAGGACCTGGCCTGCAACCCAGGCATGTACCCTGAATGGGAATCAAACCAGCGACCCTGGTTCACAGGCTGGTGCCCAATCCACTGAGCCACACCAGCCAGACCATATTATTCCTACTTTTTAATCATTGTCCAAGGATATATTTATTGATTTGAGAGAGACAGAGAGAGGAGAAACATTGACATGAGAGAAAAATGATTGGTTGCCTTTCATATACTCCCCAACTGGGAATCGAGCCCACAACCTTTTGGTGCATGGGACAATACTCCAACCAGCTGAGACACCCAGTTAAGGCCATTGGTTAATTCTTGTGTGTGCCCTGTCTGGTGTTTGAACCTTGTTGTATTGGGATGCTCTAAACACCTGAGCTTCTCTGCTGGGGCCATACATATATTTTAGAGCTTGCAGCCATATGGTCTCCGTTACAACCACGCAACTCTCAGTTGTATCAGGAAAGCCACCAGAGACAATATGTGCAAAATGAGTGTGCCTGTGTTCCAAGAAAACTTTATTTGTAGACATGAAATTTGACTTTCATGTAATTTTCATAGGCCACGAAATATTATTCTTTTAATTTTTCAACCATTTAAAAACATAGAAAACATTCTTAACTTGGAAGCTATACAAAAACAGGTGGTGGGCAGGATTTGGCTTAAGGGCGTGGTTCAGCAGCCCCTACCCTAGAGCCTGACAGCCACCTTGCCAGGGGCATGCGGAGGTGGGGGGCTTCCAGGAGATGCAGCAAGGTGACAAGGGAGGCACTGATGTGGGACTTTCCCACCAAGTCTGTCGTGCAACGGTTTTGGAGAAACTCCTGGGAGAAAATCATTGAAAGAAAAGGACCCCAAGTACTACAGGTTGCCTAGAAACTAGAGGATGGGGCACTCCTGAGAACAGCATCGGTTTTGGGAAATTGTGTAGTGGTGTAGCCACTCCGAACTCTATTCTGAATGATAGAAACTGTAAGTGAAAACCCTAACTAAACCTCTGTAAGACAGCAGCACACAGCATTTGCTTTGGTGCCTATTGGGCAGGCAGACTTCTAAAGAGGCGGCAGGGTGGCATTCTCCTTGGAGCGTTATTTACAAGAGGCAAGGCATGGAAACGACCTAAGTGCTGACCCATGGATGAATGGCTACAGGGTAGGTGATTTTATATATATAAAATTCAGCCATGAAAAAGCAGGAAATCCTGCCATTTGCACCAACATGGATGGCCCTTGAGGGCATTATGTAGTGCCCTGAAGGTCTTAATCAATACGCCTATTTCACTTCTAAGTGAAATAAGATAGAGAGACAAATACCATGTGAGTTCACTTATATGTAGAATCTTAAAAATGTCAAATTCATAGAAACAGAGGAAAATGGTGGTTGCCAGGGGCTGGGGGAGGGGTAGAGGGGAGGTGTTAGTCAAAGGGTATAAAATGAAAGTAATTTTTTTTGTATGGTCTTCAATCTCAAAGTATGGATTCATCCCAGGGTCATTTCGGGTCATATTCGGGCAGTATTCCTGAACTCGCTTCTTTTAAGGTAACAAGGTATGTGTTTTAGATACTTTGCAGCAATTACCTGGCTCAGCTGGGTTAGAAGGATGGAGGGTGGAGGGGGTTCCTTACATGGTGTCTGAGTCATGTTCTTCTGGCAATAATGTTCTTATTTAAACAAGCCCTTCCCTGCCATAAAATTATGCCTCAGGGTAACACAGAGAAACTCATACCACAGAGCGAAAACAATTTTAGGAGGAGAAATAAACTCACTTATGTTCCTTCTGGAAGGAAACTCCATTTGGAAATCATCTGACCATGAGGTCTGTCCAGGGGAACTTTGGGCTTGGCCCACATGTCCAGTACCAAGTGAGTGCTGGCCCTCGGCATTGATTTCTCCCATGATTTGCCAAGAAGGCCTCTCTTCACTTGTCTTCCTGTTTGTAAAATTGTTGTTCTAATTCATTGTCTGGGTGCAAGTGTTAAAGTTCTTCAAAATGAAGTAGTATTTGAAGACAGGAAACTCCTGTTTCTAGAATGTGAACAACAGGAAAATTCAAAGAGCATATATTACTTAATATTCTGTAAGACATTTTAAGTAAAAGCATAGAGATAAAATGTATACATTTGCAGTGCATCCAGTTAAGAATAAAAAAAATAGAAATATGTACAGTTAGGAACGCAGAAGGATGTAAGACCATTGATGTAGAGAAGCAAATTGACCAAGACTATGCTGTGTAGTCCTTACTTAACACACTGTAGGAGTCACAGTGGAAGCAGAATCCATTAGGAAAATGCAAATGGAGGTAGTTGAACCAAAGTAAAAAACCTATGCCAACCAAGCAGCATAGAACAAATGGAAAATATGGTCAAGATATTACATTCAAAACCTGCCAGGCTAGATATAAAGGTAAATACATTTTATATCTACAGAATAGATCCATTGAATGGAATACAAACTACTCCAGAGATGACTGAATGCTTTTTAATTTATTTTATGAAAGAATGTAACCTTAGCAGAAATACCCATTAAAATAAACAAGAAAAATGTAAGTACAAATTTGTAGTTGCACAAATACAGTTTTGCATAGAGATGCAAAATAAAATATTAGTGAATTTTATCAGGAATGATACAGAACGGATTACTAGTCAAAATGGCTGAGTGAGTGAAAGCCGCGGTCGCTGCCTCCTACAGCCAAGTCCGCACTGCAGCTGGGTGGGGAGGGCAGCGCCGGCTGGTTTCGGAACAGCCATCACTGAGAACCGCCGGAGGACCAGCGGCCCGAACTCCCACAGCCAAGGACACGAAGAAGAGGGCACATCAAGACTGTATGTCACCTACAATTCAAAACTAAAAATAAATAAAATTTAAAAAAGAACAATATAGAGTGACTAAATAAGTCTTATTCTAAGCCTCCACAAGGGCTTTTAGAATAGTAGTAAATTTATCTGATCCAAAGTTCTTGGATAATAACTGAATAGTCATCTGGAGAGATCCACAAAAGGGATTGCGTACAATCAATATTCATTCTTTTTAAAAAAGATTTTATTTATTTATCTTTAGAGAAAGGGGGAGGGAAGAAGAAAGAGAGAGAGAAAAAAGCGCTGCACATCCCCACTGGGGACCTGGCCCACGACCCAGGCATGTGCCCTGACTGGGAATCGAACCAGTGACCCTTTGGTTCATAGACCAACACTCAACCCATTGAGCCACAGCAGCCAGAGCTCAATATTCACCCTTGATCCAGTCTCTTAGTAAACTAAGAGTGGGATATGAATCCTCAACTTGGTGAAGAGGGTATTTTGGAAACTAGCTGCCAGCATCACAGGTAAGTATGAATTGTCCTGTATTCCCACTCACCAGAAATAAAAACTGAAACCCTTTAACACACAGGGAGAGCCATATGTGGAGATGACTTTTTCCACTGTGATGACGTGCAGGACAGGAACTGGAGGAGACCAAACTGGCTGCTGATGATTTACCAGGCTAACAGAATCAACAAAGAATGTTCTCAAGTAAATTAGAATTTTGTCACATATTTAAGATTCAAAGTCTCTTGTTTTCATGTACACGTGAGAGGAGTCCATAGGACTCATAAAAATATTGGGGCCCTCTCATCAAATTTACTACTATACTGTAATACGTGATATTTCCGTTTCTGCAAAGTCTGGTTTTCCCTCTAAACTTACCCATCTTTTTTTTAAGATTTTATTTATTTTATCTTTAGAGGGGAAGGGAAGGAGAGAGGGAGAGAAATGCCAGTGTGTGGTTGCCTCTCCTGTGTCCCTTGCTGGGAACTGGCCTGCAACCCAGGCGTGTGCCCTGACTGGAAATTGAACCGCGAGCCTTTGGTTCGCAGGCCCGCGCTCAATCCACTGAGCTACACCAGCCAGGGCTAAACTTACCCATCTTTAAACACAAAAGAGGTGTTCGCTTCAAAATTATTTCATTTGCTATGGAAAAGTTTTTTTTTAAAGATTTTATTTATTTTTATGTTTAGAGAGAAGGAGAGAAAAAAATCAAGGTGAGGAAGAAGCATCGATCAGTCGCTTCTCCCACACACCCCAACTAGGGAACTGAACCCACAAACCAAGCACATGCCCTGATGAACCAGCAACCTTTTGGTTTGCGGATGATGCCCAAACCACTGAGCCACATGGGTCAGAGCCATAGAAAAGTTTTAACTGGTCAACTCGATCAGTCTAACTTTGTCAGTGGCTTGCTGTGCTCTGCTGGGTGAGGTGGGCCTACAGTGAGTGCATGTGTCATTCTGAATTCTTCCCCAAAGACTGGTGCTGCTGCTTCCCCTAAAAGGCAAGGATCCTCGGGGGTTCGCCTCCCAGCCCAGAGTGAGCTGACAGCCCCTCCCCTGTGGTCGATCTCTGTCAACACCACCCTTGTGTGCTGACCACAGAATCATGGTTAAAAGGGAGACTTTGGGGTGTGGTTGCACCTATATGTTTTTCACAGAGCTCCTGTTTAACTGGCTCCCAGTAGGCATCCTTCCTTCTGAGACTGCGTTTACTTGTAAACAGCCTGCAAACCCTGTGAGACAAGAAAGCCCTGAGCCATTTTCCAGGTCAGTCCTTTGCACTTGGTTCAGACAGAAGCTTCTCAGCTGGGCTAGAGAATGACTGGCCATTAATTTCTATGGTGAGAGCAACACTAATTAACAATTATAACTGCTGCTAGATTAACCTTGGACATAAGTGATTTAGGAATGATTTCAGACCCACAGGTAGATTTCCTTCCGCAGTGCTCCACGTCTTTTCTTCAAACAATCCTTCTAATAAATGCATATCTCATGGTGTCCTAGAAAAGGGGGTTTGACTCTTTCTTAGGATTAAAGAACACAGATGTTGAATGTTCTTCTTTCAATTCCCATAGCAGAAAAATGCAATCAAATGTAGAGAATAAATTAGAAAGAGGGCAGAACTTCAAAATATAGCTGACCCTTGAATGCCACAGGGGTTAGGAGTGCCAATCCCCTGTACAGTTGAAAGTCCATGTATGACTTCTGACTGCCCAGAAATTAAGTTCTCCCTCTGTGTGTGCACAGGATTGGTTCTAGGACCCTCCGTGAATACTGAAATGCATGGATGCTCAAGTTCCCTCCATCAGATGCTGTAAAACTATGTATACAGTTGATTCGCTGCATTGCGTGAACTGTGGATGGAGGACAGTCACAAGTATTTACTTCAAAAAAAGTGTGTATGAGTATGCAGTATTACTGGATGGTAAAGTGTAATTTTTTTTTGACATTTTGAATTTTTTTAATTTAATTTAATTTTAATTGTTGTTCTTACACAGTTTTCTGTCTTCTACTCCCATCCCAACCCTCCCCACCTCCCACACATATCCACCCCACCTAGTTTCTGTTCATGTGTCTTTCATACTTGTTGCTCCAAACCCTTTCCCTTTTCCCCTGAAATTCTCTCCCCTCTCCCCTCTGGTGACTGTCAGCCTGTTCTCAATTTCAGTGTCTTTGGTTATATTATGCTTGTTTGTTTGTTTTGTTGATTAGGTTCCTGTTAAAGGTGAGAGCATATGGTATTTGTCTTTTACCTCCTGGCTTGTTTTGCTTAGCATAATGCTCTCCAGTTCCATCCATGCTGTGGCAAAGGGTAGGAGCTCCTTCTTTCTTTCTGCTGCATAGAATTCCATTGTGTAAATGTACCACAGTTTCTTGATCCATTCATTTACTGATGGGCACTGAGATTGCTTCCAACACTTGGCTATTGTAAATTGTGCTGCTATGAACATTGGGGTGCATAGGTTCTTTTGGACTGGTGTTTCAGGGTTCTTAGGATATAATCCTAGCAGTGGGATTGCTGGGTCAAAAGGTAGATCCATTTTTAGTTTTCTTAGAAATTTCCATACTGCTTTCCATAGTGGTTGTACCAGTCTGCAATCCCACCAACAGTGCACTAGGGTCCCCTTTTCTCCACATCCTCTCCAACGCTTGTTGTTTGTTGCTTTGTTTATGATGGCCATTCTGACAGGTGTGAAGTGGTATCTCATTGTGGTTTTAATTTTCATCTCTCTCATAGCTAGTGATATCGAGCATCTTTTCATATATCTCTGTATCCTCTGTATGTCCTCCTTGGAGAAGTGTCTGTTCAAGTCTTTTGCCCATTTTTTAATTGGGTTACTTGTCTTCTTAGAGTGGAATCGTGTAAGTTCTTTGTATGTTTTGGAGATTAAACCCTTGTCTGAGGTATCATTGGCAAATATGTTTTCCCATACAGTTGGTTCTATTTTTATTTTAATACTGTTTTCTTTAGCCATACAGAAGCTTTTTACTTTGATGAGATCCCATTTGTTTATTCTTTCCTTTATGTCCCTTGCTTTAGGGGACATATCAGTAAAAATGTTGCTGCATGAAATATCTGAGATTTTCCTGCCTATGTTCTCTCTGGGACCCTAATGTCACAGCTTATATTTAAGTCTTTTATCCACCTTGAGTTTATTTTTGTGTATGGTGTAAGTTGGTGTTCGAGTTTCATTTCTTTGCATGTAGCTGTCCAGTTCTCCCAACACCACTTGTTGAAGAGGCTACTTTTACTCCATTTTATGTTACTGCCTCCTTTGTCGAATATTAATTGACTGTAGAGACTTGGGCTTATTTCTGGGCTCTCTGTTCTATTCCACTGGTCCATGTGCCTGTTTTTGTGCCAGTACCATGCTGTTTTGATTATAGTGGCCTTGTAATACGGTTTGGTGTCAAGTATTGTGATCCCTCCTACTTTGCTTTTCCTTCTCAAAATTGCTGCAGCTAATGGAGGTTGTTTATGGTTCCATATAAATTTTTGAAGTGTTTGTTCTATGTCTGTGAAATATGCCATTGGTACTTTAATAGGTATTGCACTGAATCTGTAAATTGCTTTGGGTAGTATGGACATTTTGATGATGTTAATTCTTCCAACACATGAACACGGTATATGTTTCCATTTGTTTGTGTCTTCCTTGATTTCTTTCCTCAGTGTTGTGTTGTTTTCTGCATACAGGTCTTTTACCTCCTTGGTTAGGTTTATTCCCAGGTATTTGATTTTTCTTTTTTCTATATCAAGTGGGATTTCTTTTTCTTGACTTCTGCTTTTGCTCTTTCATTGTTGGTATACAAAAATGCCTTTGATTTCTGGATATTGACTTTGTATCCTGCTGTTTGGCCAAATTCATTTATTACGTCGAGCAGCTTTTTGGCTGAGTCTATAGGATTTTCTATGTATACTATCATGTCATCTGCAAACAATGATAGTTTTGTTTTCTCCTTTCCAATCTGGATGCCTTTTATTTCCTTTTCTTGTCTAATCGCTTTGGCTAATACTTCCAATACTATATTGAATAGAAGTGGTGAAAGTGGACAACCTTGTCTTGTTCTTGATCTTAGTGGAAAAGATTTTAGTTTTTGCCTGTTGAGTATGATGTTGGCTGTAGGTCTCTCATATATGGCCTTGATTATATTGAGGAATGCTCCCTCAATTCCCACTTTGCTGAGCGTTTTTATCATAAATGGGTGCTGTACCTTATCAAATGCTTTTTCAGCATCTATTGATATGATCATGTGATTTTTGTCTTTGCTTTTGTTTATGCGATGTGTTACATTTACTGATTTGTGAATGTTGAACCATCCTTGCATCCCTGGATGAATCCCACTTGGTCATGGTATATGATCTTTTTAATGTATTGTTGGATGTGGTTTGCCAATATTTTGTTGAGAATTTTAGCATCTATGTTCATCAGCGATATGGGCCTGAAGTTTTCTTTCTTTGTTATGTTTTTATCTGGTTTGGGGATTAGAATGATGCTGGCTTCATAAAAAAGTTTGGGAGTCTTCCATCATTTTGGATTTTTTCGAAACGTTTGTGAAGGATAGGGGTTAGCTCTTTCTTAAATGCTTTGTAAAATTCTCCTGTGAAACCATCTGGTCCAGGGCTTTTGTTTGTCAGGAGTTTTTCAATTACTGCTTCAATTTCATCTGCTGTTATTGGTCTGTGCAGGTTTTCTGCTTCTTCATTGAGTTTTGGGAGATTATATTTTTCTAGAAACATGTCCATTTCACCTAGGTTTTCAAAGTTCTTGGCATATAGTTCTTCATAGTAATTTCTTACAATCCTTTGTATTTCTGTGGTATCAGTTGTAATCTCTCCTTTTTTGTTTCTGATTGTGTTTATTTGGGTCCTCTCTCTTTTTTTCTTGATGAGCCTGCTTAAAGGCTTATCAATTTTGTTTACCTTTTCAAAGAACCAGCTCCTGGATTCATTGATCCTTAGAATTGTGCTTTTAGTCTCTATGTCATTTAATTCTGCTCTGATCTTGGTTATTTCCTTCCTCCTACTTGCTCTGGGCTGTCTTTGTTGTTCGTCGAGTTCTTGTAGGCATAGGGCTAGGTTGTTTGTTTGAAATGTTTCTATCTTTTTTAGGTAGGCCTGTATCGCTATGGACTTCCCTCTGAGAACTGCCTTTGCTGTGTCCCATAAGTTTTGGGTTGTTGTGAGTTCATTTCATTTGTTCCAGAAAGTTTTTGATTTCCTCCTTAATTTCATTCTTGACCCAGTCATTGTTTAATAGCATGCTATTCAATCTCCATGATTTTGAGGATTTTGGGTTTTTCCCCTTGGGGTTGGTTTCTAGTTTCAGTCCTTTGTGGTCAGAGAAAATGCATGGTATGATTTCAATTTTCTTGAATTTGTTGAGGCTAGTTTTGTGTCCTGACATGTGGTGTATCTTTGAGACTGTTCCATATGCATTTGAAAAGAATGTATATTTAGTTTCTTTGGGATGAAGGGCTCTATATATATTAGTTAAGTCCATTTCATCTAGGGTGTTGTTCCATGCCACAATATCTTTGTTGATATTTTGTTTGGAAGATCTGTCCATTTTTGACAGTGGGGTGTTAAAATCCCCTACTATAATTGTGTTGCTGTCAATATCTTTCCTGAAGTCCTCAAAGATTTTCTTGATGTATTTAGGTGCTCCTATGTTGGGTGCATATATATTTACAATGTTTATGTCTTCTTGGTGGATTCTTCCCTTGAGTATTATGAAGTGACCTTCTGGGTCTCTCTTTATGGCTCTTCTTTTGAAGTCTACTTTGTCTGATATGAGTATTGCTACCCTGGCTTTTTTCCCTGTCCATTTGCTTGGAAAATTTGTTTCCAGCCCTTCACTTTGAGTCTGTATAGGTCTTTTGTCCTGAGGTGGGTCTCTTGCAGGCAGCATATGTGTGGGTCATGCTTTCTTATCCGTTCAGCTACTCTATGCCTTTTGATTGGAGCATTTAATCCATTTACGTTTAAGGTTATTATCTATAGATACTTATTCATTGCCACGTTTGTACCTGTGTTCCTCTTCTCTCTCTCTCTCCCTCCCTCCCTCCCCCCCTCCCTCCCTCCCTTCCTTTCCT
>PVKU01010915.1:0-47883 GCA_004027475.1 Anoura caudifer | reverse complement strand
AGCTGTCATTTAGAATGGAAGGGAAGATAAAGTGCTTCTCAGATAAGGTCAAGTTGAAGGAGTTCATCATCACCAAGCCCTTATTATATGAAATGATAAGGAGACTTATCTAAGAAAAAGAAGATAAGAAATATGAACAGTAAAAAGATAGCAAACTCACAGGTATTAACAACCACACCTAAAACAAAAGCAAACTAAGCAAACACTAGAACAGCAGCAGAAACACAGAAATGGAGATCACATGGAGGGTTAGCAACAGGGGAGTGGGAGGAGGAGAGAGGGGGAAAAGGTACAGAGAATAAGTAGCATAGATGGTGGGTAGAAAATAGACAGGGGGAAGGCAAGAATAGTGTGGGAAATGTAGAAGCTAAAGAATTTATGACACATGGACATGAACTAAAGGGGGGGATGTGGGTGGGAGGGGGTGTGCAGGGTGGAGGGGAATGATGAGGAAAAAATGGGACAACTATAATAGCATAATGAATAAAATATATTTTTTAAAAAATCTGAAGCATGAGTCAAGGGAGGCAGTTTGTATCAAAAAGCCACTGGAAACCAGTCGGTGGGTCCACAAGTTAGGTAGGGTGGGTTCTCAGGGAATCATCAGGGTACAGGGCAAATAGTATTAACCAGGCTGATGGGACTCAGATACAATATCTGTTTACCAGCTTTGGCAGGGGGAGCACTAAGTAAAGGAACAATGGCCTATGCCAGCACTTCTGTTTGGGAGAAAGCTGCCTCTCCAACTCTCATCCTGAATCCAAACAATTCAATTACCCCCTTTATGTCCCTGGTGGCTTTTGAGCTGCTGCCCCAGTGCTGGAGCTCAGAGTCTGTAAGTCTGAGTAAGTCAAGTGTGTATTCAAGAGGAATACCTAGGACTCTGTCTCCCTCGGCCACAATTTGTGCTGGTTTATACAGCCATAAATCATGGGGACTTCTCTTCCAGGCACTGAAAACCTGGGGTGGGATTTCTGGTCTGGGGCTGAGAAGCCTGGCTCCTGAGGGGGACCTCCACAGTCAAGATGTCCCTCCTGATTAACCACCACACACCGGTGTACCAGCCCATTCTGTATTTCTGCCCCTTCTACTAGTTTCAACACGGCTTAATCTCTATGTCCTTAGCTATACGTCTTCTGTTAAGCTAGAGTTTTGAATGATGGTTGTTTTGTAGTTTAGTTATAACTTTGATGTGGTTGTGGGAGGTCTAAGTACCCAATCTACCTATACTACCATCTTGACCAGAAGCCCTTGGCTAGTTCTTGAAGGAACTTTTGACACTATCTATCTCATGAACATATTAACAAGTATATTACCAGAATTGGGGCATATACTTAATTAAATATACTAGACTTACCTGCTTCATGTTAATGACCCATGGAGGTAATAGCTGAGGATGAGAGAAACTTAAATGGATAGTAAAGGAGAGAAATGGTGAGTACTAGTTGTGGCCTGAGACTAATTACACTTAAGGGAGACTGTAGCTTATCCCACTAATCTTCCTCTTTTAAGTTTCCCTTTAAGAAAATGAACCAACAGGAACCATGGCCAGACTACTTCCTGAATGTACATGGAGTAATGGATTCGTGGAGAACAAGAAGTGGACCATGATAATAATGGAGCTGCCCAAACTAAACTGCCTTTCAAGAGATTCTGCTGCAGAGAGAATATCTGAGTGACAGCTGACATATTTTTGGCTCTAATGCATTGTCAGGCCATGCTACCCTTAGGCTGCTCCGAGTCAATGACTGAGCTCAGTAGGGTATAAGAATGACCCTATTCATGCACAAAGCAGGATTCCTTTAATTGGCAACTTCAGCTCAGGAACTTTTCACGCTTGGGTGATATTTTCTCAGGATTGCTTTATGATCGGAGGATCTTGCCACCCAATCCTTCCTTCCTTTCTTCTTTCCTAGCACAGGTGTTAGGCCTGCATGGCTCTCCTTTTCTAATCCCACTCCCTTCCCCTTTATCTTTTATAATTACTCCCTCCAATAAATCCCTTGCACATCCAATGACATCTTGGTGTTTGCTCCTCCGTGGACTCAAACTGATACACTTACAAAAGAGTTTAGCTACTAGGTTAAACTCACAATTGTTTATAGCAACTATAAACAACTTCTTGGAACAACTATATAGATCCACAGATGATTTATGATAGAATACATTCTGTAATTTAAAAATAATATTAATGCATATTTACATGTAAAATATTGAATGGTTTTAGGATCTTAATCAGCCATCGAATATCTCCTGAGTTTTTGGTCTTTGAAGGACATCTATCCACTATGTAAATGCCACTATCTAGTTTTAGGAAGGTGTGATTATGTACAGAACAACTTTCCTTGTAAACCTCTTTAGGAACTTTATTATAATAAAAGCAATTCAAATCAGATTCTACTTTCCACTTGTTCTCAGCTGTTAAGAGTGGCTCTGAGATGTTAAGGACCTGTGTTTCTATGTGCTTTAAGTAAGGCATACCAGCAGAAGTAGAAACAGAAAGTAAAAGGAGGAAGAGGTCAATCATAGTTCATGGTTTATTAGTATTTATTTCCTCCTACCAACACTACTATAACTTTGGTGTGCTTTCTTTCTAGTGCAAATCAAAGATAAATGGAAACAACAAACCCTGGGAATCCTCCAAGGCAACTGATCCTGGACCTAGTTCACTTACCATGCTGAGGAAGCTGTGGATTCCTTGAGTGTTTTTGTTTTGATTTCCTAACAGAAAAAATATTGTCAAAGTTGTATGGGTTTGGACAAAATCATATGATATCCATTAAGAACAATGAAAGTAAGTTTGATTTGGGAAAAAAGGAGCAGTATCATTATATTTTCTTGGCTTACTTTTACATCCCTTACCTTGAAAAAAATCCAGCACTTAATAGAAAATACTTTATCTGTATTACATTGTTGACAATAAATATGAAATATCAAAATGATATTGAAATGTGAAATATTCAAAATCATACCTTTGTATTATAGCAAAGTAGATTCCTTTTCTCCATGGTGATATGAATTGTGACTCCAGGTTTACAGAGAAATAAATTCAACAAAAACTGCAAATATTAGATCTTAATTATTTTAAATGTTTTAAGGTATAAAAATGAGGGAACTTGCAGAGATAAAGCTGTTTGGGGTATGTGTACAGTGTTTATTTTCTGTTATCTATAAATGTATTTAAGTGTAAATATTTGTAGAGGACATCTATTCATTCAATTAATATTTACTAAGTTTCCATAATGTGCCAGGTACTGTTTTAGGTTTTAGAACATTTGAGATCCTTAAAGGGGAGGTGACTCCCAGTTTGGCCTTAGTGACACTATTAGCTCAGCTATTCTTAGAAAGTGACAGCATACTCATTTTGCTTCTTAATAAAGAATTTCATGTGATATTAGATGCTGGAATATGTTCTTCCTTTCAGTTCTCATTCTGTACTACCATGCAAATTATGTCTAAATGGAATTTTAGACATCAATCTGCTTTTTGAAAAGAGATACCATATATCAAGAAATTCTAGAGAGAACAAAGAAAACAAACCAGAGGAAATTATCAAAGAAATAAATCAAGAAGATATCCTAGAGCCAAAGGTTACAAATCCCCTGATAAAGGACCTACTTAGTGGACAACAGATTGTATAAGTAAAATACCCACAACACAGCACATCATGCACTGGAGGGAAAAAACAGGAAAAGCCTAAGAATTTTCAGAGAAAAAAAAGATGAAGAATTAAAATTGCCTCTCACTTCTTGAGACCAACACTGGAAGCTAGAAGACAGTAGTATGATGTGTTAAAAATCCTCAAGGGAAATTATTTCTAGAGTTCTATACAAGTCATACTATCAATTAAGCATCCAGTTGGACCAGGCAATTTCAGACTTACAAAATCTCAAAAATTTTGCATTCTTTCCTAGGAGGCTACCACAAAAAAGAAACAATAAACTAAGAAAAAGGAAGTGCTCATTGAAAAAGAAGGAGAAAGGCAAAACAGAAGACAAAGGGTCTAGGATTTAGGAAGTCCACCATAGGAGAGAGGCAAATAGGATTCCCAGTTGATAATGAAGATGAGTTCATGCATGACAGCTGTACAGGAGGACAGTACAAAAAGTGGAGAGACGGGGTTCCAAGAGATACAAAAAATAGGAAATCATAGCTTTTCTGATAAGTTTGAACATTTTAGGACATTCATTTATAATAAATATTTATTAAGTGACCATCTTGAGCAGCAAACTATTCTCATTGAGCTTTCATTCAAGCAGAGGGTGTAAGATAATAAACATAATAAATAAATAAATATATTGGAAAGCAATAAGAGCTATATTAAAAAAGTAAAGCCGGGTAAGGAGGATTAAAATTCTTCTAGGTAGTGAGGGGGATAGGTGTATTCGTATATTACAATTTAAAATAGGATGGTGAGGATAGACTTTATTGTAAAATGGCATTTCATCTGAAACCTGGAGAAATTAGGGAATTAGTCATGTGGGTATCTGGCAGAAGAAATTTCCAGGCAGAGCAAAGTGCCAGTGGGGGTGGAGAAACGTGAGAAAGAGAAACACAGGAGAAGCAGTAGAAAATAAGGTCAGAGAGGTACAGGTTGGGATATATGCCATGCAGGGCCTTGTTTATCACTGTAATACCTGCCTTTTCTTTCAGGGAAATATCCACTGTAGGATTGAAATGATTGGTTTACATTGTATTTATTCCTTTTTATTTATTTTTAAACTACACATGGAACTTTATTTTTTGTCTTTTCACATCTTTATTTGTAAGTTCCCTAAGCATCACATCTCTTACTGAAGTGTTTTTTAACATTTTATTTAATTACAGTTGGCATTCAATATTATTTTATATTAGTTTCAGATGTGTAGCATAGTAGTTGGACATTTATATAATTTACAAAGTGATTCCCCCTCCCCCGCCCTGATAATTCAAGTACCCACCTGGCACCATACATAGTTATTACAATATTATTGACTATATTCCCAATGCTATACTTTATATCTGTGAGTATTTTGTAACTCGATTGGTTTTCATTTTTTTAAATTAAATTTATTGGGGTAACAGTTTAAAAGGATCACTCTGGCTATCATGTGAGAAGAGACTATTGCCAGATAAGGTTGGAAACAGGGAGATACTAAGGAGGCAATTAGATCGTCTAACAGTCGCCTAATAAGAAGGGACTTACCCCAATATTTCAGGTAGGGATGTTAGTAGGCTACAGTGGTACATCTGTTGAAGGGTTGAAAAAGGAATTAGTGACAGACACATAGAAAACTAAGTAAAGTTTAAAAATAAGCCAATTATTAACTATAGGAAAAACAAATTATACAAGAAAGGAAAAGGTACTTATAGTCATTCATGTGACTCAGTTGTGAATAATGTTTCTTTAGTGATAATTATGTAAACACAAAATGTTAATTTATCCAAATATTATCATATGGCTATATTGGGAGTGTATGCAATGAAAGTATGACTAATTTCCCTAACATTGAGAGTTTCTATATATCACCCCAAAAAAAATCAACCCAATAAGATGTACATTTATACAATGAAATACTATGCAACTGTAAAACAGAAGGAACTCTTACCTTTTCCAACAGCATTGAGGGATCTGAAGATTATTAAGCTAAGTGAAATAAGCCAGTCAGTGAAAGACAAATACCATATGATCTCACTTACATGTGGAATCCAAGAACAAAGTAAACTGATGAACAAAATAGAAAGAGAGGCATGAGTACATGGAACAGACTGATAGCTGTCAGAGGGGAGGGAAGGGGGGAAATGGATGAAAGAAGGTGAAGGATTAGCCAAAGAATATATGTATAACCAATAGACAAACACAACAGTGTGGTGACGGCCAGAGGGAAGAGAGGGAAGGCAGGAGGGGTGATGGGCAAAGGGGAGAAAAATGGGGACATCTGTAACAGTGTAAACAATAAAAATAAAGTAAGAAAAATAAAAAGAAAATGTACAAAGGGTATAAACAGACAGTTCAAAGGGGAAAAAAAGGAGAAATGAGTCTTAAACTTCTAAAAACAAGTTCAGCTTCCCTCAAAATAAAAGATAGGAAAGTTGAAACTACACTGAGATGTCTCTTTCCTCCTAATCAGATTGGCTAAGACCCAGAAGTTTGATAACACTCTGTGTTGGAGAGGATATGGGAAAACAGGCCTTCTTACACATTGCTGGTAGGGGTATAAATTGGTATGGCAATTTGGCAAAATCTATCAAAGTCGCAAAATGTAGATACCCTTTTGGGCTCGACATGGATATGGGCCACCCAGATATCCCAATTCAAAGAAGGTCTTGCCCCTGCAGCTGGAAGTTCTATCAGCAGACAGTCTTCATCCCTTTCAAGTTTTGCCTTAACTGCGAAGAGTTTCCTCGCTTAAGGTCAATGCCTTCCTGGGGCAGCCCGAATCCAATAACTGAAGGAAGAGGGGGTATAAAGGCCCAGCCATTTCCACCCAACATGGGCTGATTCTGGTAGGTCATTTCAGCTCCACAGCTTTTCTATGGAGTTGGCTGAGGCTGCATGGGGCCTGTCAAAGTTCAGCTTCTCCTTCTGCTCCATCCCACTTCCTCCTTCTTTCCACAGCTGTTGATCACAAGGGCATGCCCTAATAAATATTCTGAACTCTAAATTTAAATTTCTGTCCCAAAATTGGCTTCTTAGAAAACCTAACCTGTGAAACTTTTGACCCACTACTCTATTTCTAGGAATTTACTCTGTAGATTACTCACACAAGCAAAATGATGTATATTTGTAGCAGATTATTTGCAAGAACAAAAATTGTAAACATCGTAAATGCCTGATTAGATAAATTAGGTATTCCATTGTATAGTATGTGCAATTAGATAGTGGCATGTCTATACAATGCAATATCATGAAGCTCTATAAAAAAGTTGAGGAAGCCTTTTATTCAATGATATGAAAATAACTTCACAGTATGTGTGTATATATTTGTATAGGTGTAAGGGATACATAAAAACTGATGTCATTTGTTGCCTTGTGATTTGAGTGTCTCAGGGACAGAGGTAGAAGGGTAGAAGGGACATTTTTCAATTTTAAACCACATGGATGTGGTACATAATGATTAGAGACAATTTTTATTTGTTGAATTATTTGACTTTTAAAACTATGTATAAAAAACTATATATGCACAACTTTGACAAAATTAAATTTAAAAACACTTACCTGTTAAAGAAAAAATAAAAGAATGCATTGTGCAGAATGATTCCCATTAAAAAAAATGTACACACATATAGACACACTGGTATAGCACGGAAAAAAGTCTAGAAGAATACAAAAACTTAACAGTGGTTATCTTTGTGGGTAATGGTAGAGTAGAGAGGAGAACTTTTTTACTCTATTAAAATACTAAATTTACTTCACATATATTTTTGTCTCTCCACCACTTCCGTTTGTCTGACCACCAGACAACATAACATTCCATACATACTTAAAACCAAGCAAAGGGTGGAGTTCCCTCTCTAAAAACTAAACAGGCACTTTGGACAACACATTCTTGGCAATGGAACCTGGGCAACATTTATCAGACACAGTAGAGGAAGTTCTCATTCTGCATTATAAAAAAGACAGTCAGATATCAAGTGTTACAGAAAAGAAATAAGATGGAGTTTTTCAACAAACTGTTTAAACTATTTTCTTAAAGAGACTTCCTCCACTGCCAGAAATCTTGAATAGACTTCTAATCAGTCATCTAGAAGCAATTCTTTATACAATTGATGAACTTGAGTTCCACTTTGGGAAGAGGACCATGTTTTTCTAAACTGGCTTGCATTTTTACTTTAATGTCTACAGAACTAGGTCCTTCCAGTGTTTTAGGAGTTGTTTCCTGTTTTTTTTTTTTTTTTTTTGAAGGATTCTTGACCTTTTGATCTTGGTGCTGACAGTTTTTGAATCTTCTCCATTCAGGTTAAATTTTTGTGCATTTTTTGGCTGAGTATCTTGTTTAGATTTCTTCAGCTTCTTCATCCTCAAAGCATCACCACCACCACCATCATCATTCTTGTCATCCTCATCATCTTCATCAACAGCACCTTTTAATTTTTTCTGTGGAAACTTGGTACAACATCCAGGGAAAGAACACTTTCCAGATAAATTTAGGAGCTCGACATCCTCCTCCTCTTCATCTTCTGATTCTGCATCTTCCTTCACAGCTACTAAGTGTTGTCTACTAATATGCACAGGCCCTGAACCACACTTCAACCTTAAGACGACCAGTGGTATTACTTCAAAGCCACCAAGGGAAATTGTTGATTGTTCAGACAGTCTCAAAGTTGTCAGTGGACTGCCTTCATAATTCATTGCCTCTGCTTCAGCAATGTGCAATTCATCCTTTGCACCAGCCCCTAAACGGATCTTTTGTAAAGATAATTGGTGCACATCATTATCTACCTTAAAGTGATAATTCATCATTATCCACCTTAAAGTGATAATCTTTGTCGGGCTTCAGTTTACAATGGAAAAGACAGTTCTGGGGCCTCAGAGAGCTCATGTCTATGTCTATCAAATCTTCTACACTTAGGTGGGAGAGAAGGCAGATGGAGATAAATGACTTTTGTTCTGCCAAAAAGACATGCAGGACAGAATTGCACCAGGAGAACTTATTTCACATGTTTCTCAACTGTTTGAATTTAAGAGCCTGCATACATTTCTAATTATAATGTTTAAAATTGTGAGACAAACTAAAACAAACAAACAAAAAACCTCACTCAGACTTAACCAATTATTTTAGAGGAAACATTAGATGATGCTTATAGGAAGTAGAAAAGCTAATTACCTAAAATAGTTTAGGAAATGAACAAGTATACTCACTTTGCTTTTTCTCCCTTCTTAACCTTGATTCATTTGAGTAACTGGTTCAGTTAGTCAATTTCTTAAAACATCTGGAATGGAATAGTGGGAAAAGATCCCAAGCAGCTAGGTTAGTAAATAGGATTTTGCGGTAATCCAGCTGAAAGATAGCACCAGTAGTATAAAAGTGAGATTGAAATAGATATATTTTTTTAAATATAAGGAGAAATAATCAACAAGATTTATTTGATGCTGTGAATGGTTGTAAGGAAGGGAAGAAAGTCAGATGACCCTTGAGCTTCTGTCTTGTAGGACTGAATGAATTGTGGTGTTATTCCTTAAGGGGAGGGGCACCTTGTATTAACTTACCAGATATATTAAAACAGTGACTTTACACACAGGAAAAAAAAATCTAGAATCAGATTTTAATTATAAATATAAAAAGTTCCTACAACTGGGATTAGGAAATTTTTGACCTCTTGTAAATCCAGCTGCTTTTCTTCTTATTGATAGCATATAATAAACTAAAATTATAAAAGATAACTACCACCTGACTAATAATAGTGGAAATAAAATGACTAAATAAAAGGTTCATGATGAATGTTCTAGCCCATTTTAGAATGAAGTCTAAGGGTGAGAAATTGGAGAGCCCTTAACTTCTTTTAAAAACAATTTAAAATTATAGGAGAATTGTTAGACCAGGACAGAGAACTTCTGGAATAACATTCATTCAAGTTCACTGATTTTTAACATTTTGCTGCATTTTCTTTATCATTCTTTCTCTCTAGACATTTTCATTCATTAATTTTTCTGAACCATTTAAGAATAGATTGCATTGCATTCATCATGTCCCTTTACCTCTTTATACATTAGTGTGTATTTACTGAGAAAAAAGATATTCCTTTATACAATCACCACCCAGTTATCATATGTGGGAGCTATTTTATCTAATCTATGGTCCATATTCCAATTTTGTCAATTGTTCCAACAACTGTTATAGCGCCCCCTCCCCCATACAAGTTCCAGTTTATGATAGCAACTGTAGTTGTCAAGTCTCTTTAGTCCCTTTTAATATGGAACAATTACTCTCTCGGCATTTTTCCTTTTGTCTTTCATGACAGTTATTTAATAGAATATTCCTCAATGTGGGTTTGGTTGATACTTCTTCATGATTAGATTCAAGTGATGTCATGTCCTTCGGGAAGCACTTGATCACTAATCAAAGTGTTTCTAGGTTCTCCATTATATGGTCACTCTTTTCCTCTTCCAACAAATAGTACACAATCTATGGGGAGATACTTTAAAAACATGAAAATATACTGCTTCTCATCAATCTCCCCCTCAAATTTAGAATCCATTGACAATGTTTGCCCAAACCAATCTTTTTCATGATAGTTGAAAAATGGTGATTTTCTAACTCTATTAGTGTTTTTGTATTTATCAATGGTCAATCTCTTTTGAGGAATAGCTTTCCTGTTCCTGACATCTCTCTTTCTCTTTAGTAGAGAATAACGGATTCTTTTATTCAGTGAATGCTAATTTATTAGTTTTTATTTTGATACTCTAGTTACCCTAAATATAGCTAACGAGAGGCCCTTTAAACTGGCTCCTGTTGACATGCCTCCATTTTATTCTCTGAGCACTTCCTTATTTCTGGCACAACAAGGTATTTCAGGTTATGTTGTATCTTCCTGCCCTAGTCCTGAAATCAGTTGTTTCTCAAATAAGCCTAGATTGGTTTTCATGGGGAAAGGTATTTAGAAATCAAAATCCAGGTAGGGAGTCTTTAATTTCGAAGTTACTTTCAATCACAAAATCAAGAGGAATATACACCAATTTTTTAAAAATCATCATATTTATGACTGATTTAGCTATTTCTCCCCCCCTTTTGTGTTAAGAAGGAAGGAAATTTTAACTTGGGTTTTTTATTTTTCTTAGTCACTTGAATATAAATAACAATAGCTATAATTAATAGCAAAGAACACCCACTGCAATACCTACTGAAACATAAATCTCTAGGTTGTCACTTGTCATATAACATATCCTCAAAAGAAATTTGTGATGGAAGACTCCACAGGTTTTGAAATACTACTATAAGGTAATCTCTGGAACACTGAAAATAAGTGTAATAAAATACAGGGCATCTCATTGAATTCATTTTAGAGAAATTGAATCAAATCTCTATAGAATAACACTTTTTGCAGTCACATGTTTGTTAAAAAAGATGTTTTGCTTTTTGTAGTGGTATAGTATATTGGAAACTGCTATGGTAACATTTTGCATTATTATTTTTATGTGGGCAGATGTACTACAAAATGTTTTAAATCAGCACATAAATTTTTATTTTAACTGAATGAAACTGAGTATGTACTTTTTCTCCTGATAACACATATTTTTTAATAATGATATACTTTTGAAATAATGAAGATGAAATAAAGGAACCATATTTTATGTATGATAGTACTAGGCACAAGGACCAAATCCATTTCCTTGTTCCATGTGGTTAGTATTCATTCCCAAACCCATCATTACATGGGAATCACCTGGGTCACTTTGTAAAATCCAAATATCTCAGTACCACCCGGGGCCACTTAAATAGCATATCTCACAGTCCAGGGATCTGTGTTTTTAAAATTTCCCCAGATAATTCTGAGACACTGGATCATCAAACTAACTTGGGAATTACTGAACATGGCAAAAATACATTTATACCAGGGTGTAAAGCTCTTTACATATACAAGTTGCTCAAGCACAGGATTAGTGCTTATAAATTTTTATAAGCCCAGCACCTATTATGAGTCTTGGATATAGTAGGCATTGACTACATCCATGTTTATGAAAAGATTTTTTTACTTCAAATTTATGGGAGCCTTAATATTAGTTTATACAGGGGATATAAAGCCACCTTAGTGTTATTATATATTCATGTTACAGGAACCACCTTGCACAGCAGGCTGAAAGACAAAAATAATTAAATCAGTGGACTGATTTCTAATGCAGAATGTTGTTGTGTTCAGTTATCATTCTGAATTCTGCTGACTCTTTCTATGCTCCTGAAATATGAAGAATGCTCACACTTATAAACTGTTTTCTTTCACTTTCTACTAAATGTTCTACTTGTTGCCAAAATACTTACACAAAAAAATCCCATAATAGCCAACATGTGTATAGTTTAAGACACTGGTTCTTAACATGTGGTCCAATGACTCCTGGGGTTTCCCAGAAGCCCTTTCCAGTGATTCATAAGGTCAAGACCTTTTCCTAATCAGAATAAACTGTTATTTGCCTTTCTCATTCCCATTCTCTGAGTGTACAGTGGAGTTTTCCAACGTGTGATACCTGATGTGTGATACTGAAACAAATTAATGAAGAAAAGATAGGAGGTTCAGCTATCTTCTATAAATAGACATTAATGAAATTTACAAGAATGTAAAACCATGCTGTTCTATTTTTGGAAAATGTAATTATTATTCATAAAATATTATTTTTAAATGACTAAATTTAAAAATTTTTATTACATTAAAACATTTCACTTTTAATTTATAAGTATTTATAGATATAGCACACATAAACACAAGTTCTTTGGAGTCCTCAATAATTTTTAAGAGTGTAAAGGCTTCCTGAGACCAAAAAGTTTGAGAACCAGTGACTTGTGTTTTTACATGTTACTTAAAAATTAGCTCAAATGGTTATTTAGTTTTATATAGACAAATACTGCCTAAAATCCGGATTGAATTTCAGCAATTCTATTCTTAAAAATAGAATTTTTTCAAAACTTATATATTGAAAATTTTACTTTCTTTTTCCCTTGTTCTGAAAAACAATTGACCCAGCTACTACTTAAGGTTCCACGAGTCTCCAAAGTGTTCCACAGTAATCTCTGACACAATTTGAAGTTTCCATCATCAGAGTTCATGAACATGCTGCCTGGGAAGGATAACATGCTAAGTGCCTACTAATAAATGGGGAAAGATTTCTTTAGCAGATTTCTCATTTAACAGAGAACAGGCTCCAAATAGAAAGACATAAAAGATACATTTTGGTAGCTGAGAGGCCAATCATCAGAGATTTCTAACTCCTGAGATAGGTAGATCCAGAGGACAACAGATTGAAGAATACTGCATAAGGGTACGGACCTTAGTGCCCTTCAGGTAAGGTGTGTGTTCCAGCTAAACACAGCATTTACCGCATTACTTGGGGTCTTAGCCTGCACCCCCACCTGCAATTAAATAAAAATGGTATCAATCCATATCGCGTGCTTGTAAGCAAACATTGGATTGGATGTAAAGTGCTAACACAGTGAACACAATAATTTGTTGTTCTTAGGTTAGGGAGGAGGGATGATTCTTAAAAAATGAAATAGTTGTTTTGCTTACTTCACAATTTAACTGATTAAAGTTCTGATTTCCTTCTTTTGTTTCCATAGTTGTAGAATTTTCTACAGCTGTGCCAAGAAAATTCTTCAAGATTTTTAAATGTGAAAGTTCTCTCCATATCATTATCAAAACATTTTCCTTCTATTTCCACGGCGAGAGGATCCTTCTCCATCCTCACTTCTCATTGTAATATTGGAGAAAAACATAAGAGTAGCTTAGGACTAAACGCTCCAGTATATTAGTTTGCAAAGAGAAAACTTGAAAAACCCATACAGTAGAGGAAATAGTGAGGTTTCTAAATTTAAAAAAAATCAAGGTCAGGAAATAGGGAAATTTTACCAGAAGCTTAAACCTAATGTAGTTCAAAAGGAACAATTCTCAACTCACTGTGGTCCTGTTTTCTTTTCACTGACTCCTTTTTGCTTAGCCAACACGTAAACGGGTACCCACGAGGTGACAGAAGGCACTGCACTTGTCTCTGGCTCTTACTAACTTTTGCGAGTGTGGCACAGAAAACATTAGACGATTCCGAGAGTTTTCCCGCCTAAACGCTGAGGGGGCGGGGCTGGCACCAGGGCGTGGCCCGAAGCCAGGGCGGGGCGAGTTGTTTCCTTCCCCCAATCACTCCTTCTCCGTGCCCCTCCCACAAGCATTTCGCCACGATCCCGTCAGGCCCAGCGGCTAGGAGAGTCACGAGAAGGTGGGCGGCGGTGGAGGCTTGTCTCTGCTGTCCGTCTCTATGGGTGTCAGAGGTGGGAGGTTTTGACGCAGAAGCAGCTGGCGCTTCAGCGTGGACGGGTGAGTGCTGAACTCTGAAGAGTGTCCGGAGATAGCCATTATTTAGGGAAGACAAAATGGGAGGGGGTGCAAAACAGCTTTAAGTACTTGATCTACGAGGCCGGACGTTTGTCGGCTGTGGGATCTGGCGACTTCTCAGGTAGGGCTGCGGTAGCTCCCTCTCCCTGATGGGCTCCGTTTAGGGGTTTGAGAGGAGTCCTTAGTCGTTTCTGCTCCCTGTCCTCCGCTTTTCTTCTCCTTCCTAACCCCGTCCCTTCTCTGTCCCGGCAGAACTTCTCCCAGAGCCGATGGGTTCACTTGGGCGCTGACGCCCGTCTCCGCACGGCTAGACACAGCTAGACTTGATTGGTTCCACTGGGATTTATGGATGTAGTTGGAAATGGGTAGGGGAGTTTACAGTTAGACCAATGATGGGGAGAATTATTAGTCATTTAAACGAAACAAGGATGGAAAGTTAGTGCAGACCCCAGGGAGCAAAACAAAGTGCAGGCTTCTTGGACTGTTCAGTTTTTATCTTTTACAGTGTCTTCCCGTTCTCATCCCATCCTGGCCCACCAAACGATGTTTCAGAGAATGAGTCAGGTGTTATAGACTGTGAATGTTGGGAGAAGAGTCTGAAACAGACTCTTCTTTAAGTTGCTATCTCTGTACTCTTCATAGTTATGGATTCTTTACCTTCTCTTTCAGATGCCTAAAATATATTGTAGGCATTTGAAATATAAGTAGAATAACCATTTTATAGGTAAGCGACTAGAGTAAAATATTTTATTCTCTCTGTGGTACCTGGAAAGACCCATTTTCTTTCTATGATTTTATAAATGTATGTGTCTACCACAGTTTTTTGGGGGAGGGTGGATTTTGGCTATACCTTTGTTTATGTTAAAGCATCCCTTTGGTTCATATGTGCAAGTGATCTTGCAGTAGAAGAAAGGTTTTGAAAAAATAGTTTGGGGTTGATGGCTGTACAAGAGTTTAGGTTTCATTGAACCATATGACAAATTAGTAAAGTGTCAGTATCTTGAGACATACATGTTGGATGTCTCAACATCTATGATCAACCTGCTTTCTTTCTGGTGTTGGACAAGGTAATGAGTTTGTTGAGTATCACCTCTTACTAAAAACCTTTTAGAACATAATGCTACCTTGTGAGAAGGTGGCTCTGGCCTCCAGCTACTCTTTATTGTCCCTGATTACCTTTTCCACTTAAGAACATCACTCTGGCTACATAATTATGTTAAGAAAGTGTCATTGACATCGTGTAAGTGTCCATAATTACTGAGGATTATAAAACATAGAGTAATATTGACAAAAGGCAAAGTTTTGGGAGTGGGTTGTGTCTTGGGAGAAAGAGAAAGAGTGATAGAAGCTAATAAAAATTGATAAGAAATGAAAGGACAAAAGCCTGTATTGCTCTCTCCCTTTGTAATCTATAGAACATTTACTATCTTCATTAAGATTTTTTATATTCCCAGGGGTATGTAAAAACCTTGAGACTGACTTTCTTATAGTATTTAAGAGCAAAACAATAGTATGTAATTTCTCCCATAATGCAACATTATGTAAAATAATTATAACTGAAAGATTTAAACTGACTCTTCAGATCTTATATTTAATTATAGAACTAACATAATTGATAGTTATTAAGCCTAATTTGGCCGCTTTTAATCTTTAGTTTTACCTCGAGCAATTTTTACAATGGCTATAGCACTTGCTGAATGTTAACCATTTTCCCCCATATAGAATTGTTTAATATATACCTTTTAAAAGAGAACTAATTTTTTTAAAGTTCATTCACAACTTCCCCCACACACACACTCAAAATAAAAATAACTTGCTTTTGTGCCTAGTGGAAAAGTTAATTCTTTTAAAATAGATTTTCTACTCACTTTGGTAAATTATGAGAAAATTGAGACATTAAATATTGATATATGAGCATATTTGAGAGGAAAACACAGGGGCAGTATTTTTAAATGTTTTATATTTCCTATTATAAAAGTAATAGGTGTTCATTTTGGAAAAATGGAAACAATATAGAAAATATAACACTGAAAGTCAAAATGCTAATTTGTCTTTTCCCCTACCACAGGTAACCACTAGTTTCTTTGCATTTTTGGGAATCAGTGTGGAAAAATAGTCCGAAGTCAGACTCCATGGAAAGATGGTACTTATAGCACTAGGCTTACATCCTACAGCCTTAGAAACCCCAGAAGAGAGAGAACTTACTTTTCTCTATGATTCCAGCAAACTAGTGTATGTAAATCTCATTGGCCTGACTTCTGTCCTTGCCCATCCTAGAGGCAATCTCTGTGGCCAGAGTGGTGGAATGCTTTCTGTGGCCAGGGTTGACTCTTGTTCCTACCCTGGAGTGGGGTGTGGGGGCTATACAATTTCAAATCACATGAATTACGGTAAGGGGCATGTAATTCCTAAAGGAAAATTGTGGTATTTCCCAGAGAAGGGAAAATGGTTGCGAGACAGACAAAAACAACAGATGTTAACTAAAGTAATTTGGGGTGTGTGTGTATTTGTTTTTTAATTAAGAGAACTTACTTTCCTTTCCCAGTACAAATTAATTATATTTTACAGTTTGTATGTTGATTTTCCCTTTTTAAATGTCTATTATTTTATTACAGAACTTATATTTAAATGCTTCAAGTGCATGTATTTGTACTGTTATTACATATATAGTAACCTTACTCTGGAGTATTCAGATTTTCTAACTTTAATATTATGTATATTTGGCCAGTTTGTTAAAATTGATTTTTGATAAATATTTTTACTACTGTAGGTAAACTTGATTAACAAACCACAGTTTATAAATAGTAAATGAAAATGTTCTAAATATTTAAGCATATGTAGTTAATGTAATTAAATGCTTGATTCTTTTAATTATTTCATGTTCAAAAATCTGTTAGCATAGAAACCACTTTGTTTTGTGCATTATATGAAAAATAATGTCACTATAATTGTCACTAGTAGCTGTGACTGGGTGTTATCTTTAAAACTGTAGTTAACATTAATGTCTGGGTTTGTATCTTTGTGTGTTATTCATATTGATTCACTGTATTTTTAGAGAAAATATCATTGAAGCAATATTGTTTACTCCACTGTCTTGTCTGTGTTTAAAAGAAATACTAATGGCCCTGGCTGGTGTGGTTCGAAACATGGTCTGTCCGTAAACGCTAAGGTTGCAGGTTTGATCCCCAGTCAGGGCACATACCTGGGTTGTGATTTCAGTCCACAGTCCAGGCATGTGCAGGAGGCAACAGATCAATGTTTCTCTCCCTGTCTCCCTCACTTCCCTTCCCTGTAAAATCAGTAAGCATGTCCTCAGGTGAAGATAAAAAAATGTTAATGGCTCAATTCAATGGACATTGGAACTTTAATTGCTAACATTGGTGTCACATGCTTTAGTTTAGACAGATCTATATTCTAAAACCCAGTAACATCACTTCTGGATGTTGAGCGAGTTACTTAATCTCTCCAAACTTGAATTTATTCCATTTGCATGAAAATGATAATACCTATCTCATAGGGGTCTTGTGAAGTTTAACTTAATGTATACCAGGTGTCTTGGATATAGTAGGTTCTCATTAAATGTAATTGTTAATAACAACAATAACAAAAAGTAATGTTTAAAAAGATTTTATTTTCCCAGTTTCAGAATGTTTAACTGTAGGGAGTTTAGGATGTAAAGATATCTGAGGAATTAACTATATTGTCCTTCTTTCAATTTGTCTTGACTTTAGCAGGTTTTTAAATTCCAGATTTCATATAGAGCAATAAGCTAGAAAACTCTGCTTAAACAAAATACTTATTAGTGGACTGCCCAGGTATTTGAAGATTGCCTAATTTAAGTGTGATAACTGTCATGATAGGGGAATGTGTTGAGAGAATTTTACACAAGGTCTGAGCTCAGTAAAGTTTAATCTTAAATGGAAGATACCCTGTACAAAGGGAGCTAGGTATTGCACATCTTGGAAGTTCAGATTAGAATTTATGGTAACTTTTGGTAATAGGTAGAAATTATAAAAGTGGGTTTGTTTTTATTTTTAAGGATAAGTTCAGGGTTAAACTCCTGTGAAGGAGAAGTGATGGTTTGAGACTGATATGCTAGATACCTGCAGGAAGAAGAAATAACAGTTTAGAATGTTACTTGAAAAACAAAAAAAGGCAACTGTGTGATTGACCAACTTGTGGGAAGTGATTGACATTAAATATAATTAATGATCTGGCTTTGGAAAGTTAAATATTGCTGCATTGGGAGGACAGCGGGTTTAGCCCTGTTTTTGATAGGATAAACAATTAGAAATGGGTTAATCTTTTTTTTCTTCAAACTAAGAGTAATCAGTTTTGGGTTTTTTTTTTTTTTTGCAAATTGTAAACATTTCCTAGGCTAACGAATAATAAGTTCAAAGTGAGTTTTACTGACTATGAGAAAATTGAAACTTTAATGTAATCTTTGAGAAACAGATCCTCATTATTCATATCTTCTATATAAATAATAGTTAAATTTTTCTTCAAAGTGATTTAATGTTGGTTATTTAAAACTTAAAATACCTTCCTAATAACATTGTTTGTTCAGACTTGGATAATTATTTGATGTCGATTAGTTAGCACCAAGTTCTAAAGTACAGTTTTCTTTTGCTTTTTCAAGTTTGTTCCTTGAGTCTTGGAATTAAATTAACAAGCTATTTTTTTCCTTAAAAAAGTAAATATCAGTACTTTGATTACCTACTCTCCCATAGGATTAAGTGAGCACTCTATACCATGGCACATAAATGGCATTAGGATATAAGCTTTAAGACATCCGTCTGGTTTAGCTCTTATGTCTCTACCTTGCCTTCCTATTCCATCCCCCATGTTCTAAACATAGTGAACTACTTTTTGCCCACCCCCCCGACAAGCTATGTCTTTTTGTGTCTTTATACCTTCTCGTAGGCTGTTTGTTGTACTTTGAATGCCTCTCCACCATCCTGCCATCCCCAGGTGGTGAGTACCATTCATCTTTAAACTAGATTACTAAGTTCTTTAGTTCATAAAATTTCCCTCCACTATCAAGTGCTTATCCTTTGTGGTTTCCATAGCAATTATTTTTATCTTTAAAAAATATTCTCATCTTGTGGAGCAGTTATATGTATTTTCTGTGAGACTGAGTGATTCTTGAGGCCAGGAACAAGTCTTATTCACTATCATATCCTGAGCACCAGTCTTGTCTATATGTTTGGTGAATAAATGAATAAATAAGATATTGCATCTGCTTTAAAAATCAGAATAGAAACAGGATGTAACCTAATAGATTAAGCTTGTACTCTGTAACCTTTCTCAGTCTGGTACATTAGAGAATTTACTTGGGCACATCTAGAAAGTTCCATTTACACATTCTACCACACATTGGTAAGCATATTTTATCTGTGTAACAGGTACCAAGACCCTGCAGAGAGAGGAAAATCATACTCCATTCCTCAAGGAGCTCAGAGTGTAGTGGTAGAGACAGACAGATGAATTGATAGTTCAATTAAATAATTGATAATTACAATTAAATTTATGCTAACTAAAATTTAAAATTTAGTTTAGCAGTTTCACTAGATACATTCCAGGTGCTCGCTCAATAGCCACATATAGCTAGTGGTTACTGTGTTGAATGGTGCAGATATAAAACTTTCTATCATTGCAGCACATTCTGTTTGACAAGGTTGTCGTAGAACATTATGAATAAATGTGAATCTGCATTCTCTAGTTTCACATTATAGTTAATTTTCATTTCAACCATATTCCTTTTTAAAATAAAACTTTTATATCTGGAAATTCTATTTTTTTTTAAAGATTTTATTTATTTTTAGAGGGGAAGGAAAAGAGAAAGAGAGGGAGAGAAACATCAGTGTGTGATTACCTCTCATGCGCCCCCTACTGGGAACCTGGCCCACAACCCAGGCATGTGCCCTGACCAGGAATCGAATGGGTGACCCTTTGGTTTGCAGGCCTGTGCTCAATCCGCTGAGCTACACCAGCCAGGGCTAGAAATCTGTTTTTTAAAATTATCAGGTAGATTCCATGGTAATATATTTCAAGTAAAGCAGCATTGCTAATTTTCTCAAGTCTTTGATCTGTGATAGCATTTAAATTAAGTAGTTTCGGAATTTGACTTTCAACTTCAGCATTGATATAATCTAACTTTCTATCCTAATAATTCCTGAGATGATAATGATGCATAATGGTTAGAGCAATCACTTTGGGATTGTAGAAACTTTCCTCTTTCATCTGCTGGCCATAACCTTATGCAAATTTCTTAGAAGTGGTGAGCTTTGGTGTCATTCTCAGTTATATAGTAGTAATAATAATACTTACCTCAATGGTTAGTGGGAATTAAATAAGGTAATGGATATCAGACACTTAGCATAATACCCCTCACATGCTAGTATTAAAGAGAAGTTGAACAACCAGTTGTTTAAAAGGAAAAAATAACATTTTGAGAAACTTGGGAGATTGGACTGTGAACTGCATATTAGATCTTACCAAGAAATTATTGTTAAATTTGTTAAGTTTAACAGTGACATGATTATGTACAAAGAAAGTCCAGATTTTTTGGAGAGACATACTAAATACTAAAATATATAGCAGTGAAATGATATGATGTCTGAGGATTACTTTAAAATTCACAAAGGCAAAGAGAAAAGGGACAGAAAAATTGGTCTAATTTACATTTCTGGTGAAGAAGGAATAACGGGGGCCATATTTACCTTTCTACCTGAAACAGCTAAAAAGGCAGACATAGTAAACAAAAACAATGGTTTCCTGGATTTCAGATACTGTGCAACAAAGGAGAGTGATTCCTGAGAAATAGGAAACAAGTCAGGTGCGCTTTGTGACTGGTCTGGCTTGCAGCTTAGGAAGAATTTCCCATCTGCAGAGCAGAAAGGGGGAGCCCAGGCAGACCATAGTGGTCTCCCAGAATTGAGGGGGTCTGGGGAGGCCAAGACTGCTGGAGTTTTCAGTAAAGAATCCTGAAGATTAGAGAACTGAAAGGAAGGAGAACTCCAAGATTTCCAAATGCTTCCCCTCAAATATTCACCTATGAGAACTGATCAGTGCATATATGTGAGGAAACCCAAGGCTGGGGGAGCAGGGGAACGGTTGAAAAGATTGGAGACAATAGTTCTTGTAGAGAGAGGCAGGAATAGTGTTTTTTCCAATCAGCCAGAGTGGAAAATGTCTTAACATGTCATTATGTAGAGTACTTAGAAGGGTTTTTCCTTAGTAGTGGCATGAACTGGCCTTAAACTATATGCTGCTCTGGCCAGCCCAGGATTAAAAGGAAGACCTGTAGGGGTCATACTGTTTCCAAGTTACTGAATTGTGTCCTAAAACAAAGCCCAAGAATAGTTACAGGAATACAAAAATATCCAGCACCCAACAAGGTAAAATTCAGTGCCCAGCATCCAATCAAAAATTACTAGACATACAAAAGTGCAGGAGTATATGACCCATAATGATGAGAAAAAAATAAAAACTGAAACAGTAGTGACACCAGTGATAGAATTAGTAGAGAGGGATGTTAAACCAATGTTTATGATTTATAATTGTATTCCATATGCTCAGGAAACTAGAAGATTGAATATGTTAATTAGAAACATGGAAGATACTTTAAAAAGACCCAAAACAAACCTGCAAAGACAGAAACTACAGTGTCTGAGATTTAAAAAAAAAAAAAAAAACATTGATGAGATTAATAGCAAATTAGACATTGGAGAATAAACCAAGGGTCATGAAGTACACAAAGTAATCTGAAGAGTTCTTGCTAAAAGTACTTAATTTGACTCCAATCAAGCTTTTAGATATAAATTCCAGATTACAGGAAATGAAGAGATTAGAGAAACAATTTAAACCATGCTACAAGGAAACAATTAGATAAATTTAGAATTTGAGAAATGCTGCAATACAGTTGCTCTGTTCTCTTCAAAAGTTAGGATTGTGCTGTCATTGTACAACATGGTGAGTATACTTAATGCAATTGAATTGTAGGATGCTTAAAATGGTTAAAATGGTAAATTTTATCTTTATTATAACACAATTTTAAAAATTCCTGTTTTAACCATTTTTAAGTGTACATTTTAAGTATAAGGCATTAAATATATCTGCATTGTTGTACAACCATTACGACCATTCATTTTCAGAACTTTTATTTCCTTTTCAAACAAAATTCTATATCCATTAAACAATAACTCTTACCCCTAGTTGGTGGTATCACCATTCTCCTTTCTATTTTTATGAATTTCACTACGGTCAGTACCTCATGTAAGTTGAGTCATAAAGTATTTGTCTTTGCAACTGGCTTATTTTACTTAATATCTTTAAGTTTCATCGATGTTGTAGTATGTACCAGAATTTCTTTTTTTGCAATATTTTATTGTGCTAAAATACAAATAACATGAAATTTACCATCTTAAGCATTTTAAAGTGTATATAGTTCAGTGGTATTAAGTACATTCAGGTTCTTGTAAAGTCATCACGTTCATCTGTCTCTAGAATTATTTTTATTGTGCAGAAGTGAAATTCTCTATTAAGTAACTCTCCATTACTCCTTTCCCCTAGCCCCTGGCAACTGCAATTCTACTTTCTGTCTCTATGAGTTAGAGCAGTGCTCCCCAACCTTTTTGGCCCCAGGGACTGGTTTCATGGAAGATAGTCTTTCCACAGACTGGGTTGGGGGATGGTTTCGGGATGATTCGACCACAATACATGCAAGCTTATCTCCTGGTGTTCCTAACAGGCCACTGAGCAGTATCAGTCCATGGCCTGGCATTTGGGAACCCCTGATTTAGAGGAACTCTAGGTACCTCATGTAAGTAGAATCATATAGTATTTGTCTTTTTGTGACTGACTTGTATCTCTTGGTATAATGTTCTCAAGATTAGTCCATGATGTAGCATATGCCAGAATTTCCTCCTTTTATAGCTGAAGAATGTTTCGTTGTATGGATAAACCACATTTTGTTTATCCATTCATCTGTTGACAAACACTCAGGTTGCTTCCACCTTTTGGCTAGTGTGAATAGCATTGCTGTGAGCATGGGTGTTTTTTTTATTGATTTATTTTTTAGATTTTTAAAAACAATCCTCACTCAAGGATATGTTTATTTTTAGAGAGAGAGAGAGAGAGAGGAAGTGGGGGGAGAGAGAGAGAGACATCAATGTGAGAAACATTGATTTTTTTTGCCTCCCATGCATGCCCTGACCAGGGATCAAACCCTCAACCTAAGCACGTGCCCTGACCGAGGAGCACACCCACAACCTTTTAGTGTATGGGTCAACACTCCAACTACTTGAGCCACCGTGCCAGGGCTGAGCATGGGTGTTTTAATAACTTGTTTGCTGGTTAAGCTTTTGGACTAGACAGTTTTTTTTTTTAATTGTGGTAAAATATACATAACATAATATTTGCCATTTTAATCACTTTTAAGTGTGCCATTCAGTGGCATGAAATATTGTCACATTGTTGTGCAACCATTGCCACTAACCATTTCCAGAACTTTTTTATCATGCCAAACAGAAACTCTGTAACTTCTTAGTCTCTCCCTCCAGCCCCTGGTATCCTGGTAACCACTATTTTATTTTCTATCTCAAAGAATTTGCCTATTTTAGATACTTCCTATAGGTAAAATCATACAATTTTGTTCTTTTGTGTCTGGTTTATTTCACTTAGCATAATGTCTTTAAGTTTCATCTGTGTTGTAGGACGTATCAGAATTTTATTTTAAAAATCTGGGCACCTTATTTTTATTTTATTTTTAATTTAATTTACTGAGGTGACATTGGTGAATAAGATTATGTAGGTTTCAAATGTACATTTCTGTGATACATGACCTGCATATTTTGTGTGCCCACCACCCAAAGTCAAACTTTCTGTCACCATATATTTGGCCCCCTTCCCTCTGATAACCACCATACTGTTGTCTTTGTCTATGAATTTTTATTTATTTTTCTTATTTGTTCATTTGTTACTTTCACTTTTATATCCCCTGCATGAGTGAAATCATACAGTTGTCAACTTTTTCTGACTTCACTTAGCGTGATATTACCAAAGTCCATTCACATTGTTGCAAACGGCAGTATTTCATCTTTTCTTATGGCTGAGTTGTATATCATTATGTGTAGGTACCACATCTTATTTATCCAATCATCTGTCAATGGACATTTGGGTTGTTTACATAAGGGTGTGTATAGCTTTGTAAATAAAAGTTTCAAATTTTTCAGGTAGATACCCAGAAGAGGGGTTACTGGGTCATATGATAACTCTATTCTTAATTTTTTGAGGAATCTTCATACTCTTTTCCAGAGTGGCTGTGCCAGTTTACATTCCCACCAGAAGTGAATTTCCTTTTTATGACTGTATAATATTTCATTATATGTATACACACATTTTGTTTATCAACTTTTCTATTGATGGACAATGTAGGCTGTTTTAATTCTTTTGAATATATACTTAGGAGTGGAATTGCTGGGTCATATGGTAATTCTATGTTTAACTGTTTTCCATAATGGCTGCACTATTTTACATTCTCACCAGCTGTGCACAAGGGTCCAATATCTCCACATTTTCTCCAACACTTGTTATTTTCTCCTTTTTTTTTTTTATTTTTAGGTAATAGCCATCCTAATGGATGTTAAGTGGTATCTCATTGTGGTTTTAATTTACATTTCCTTAATGTTGAACATCTTTTCATGTGCTTATTTGTATATCTTCTTTGGAGAAATGGCTATTCAAACCTTTTGTTCATTTTTTAATTTAATCTTTATTGTATTTTTTCCATTGCCATTTAGTCCCTCTATACCATCCTCCCCTCAGAAATCAAAACACTGTTGTCCATGTTCATGAGTCCTATTTCCTTCATGCTCAGACACTCTATCCCCTGACTTCCCACCCCTCTTGCTGTCATCTGCTCTCCATCTATGAGTCTGTCCCCATTTTCCTTGTTAGTTCACTTTGTTCATTAGATTCCACATATGAGGAAATCTTTCTCTGACTGGCTTATTTCACTTAGCATAATTTTCTCCAGGTCCATCCATACTGATGCAAAGGGTAAAAGTCTCTTCCTTTTTATGGCAAAGTAGTATTCCATTGTGTAAATGTCCCATAATTGTTTTATTCATTCATTTGCTGATGGACACTTGGGCTGCTTCCATATCTTGGTGATTGTAAATAACGCTGCAGTGAACATAGGGGTGGGTGCTTATGTTGTTTTGAATTAGTGTCTGGGTTCCTTTGGCTATGTTCCCAGGAGTGGGATAGCTGGGTCAAAAGACAGATCCATTTTTAATTTTTTGAGGTCTCTCCATACTGCTTTCCACAGTGGCTGCACCAATCTGCACTCCCACCAACAGTGCAAAAGGGTTCCCCTTTCTCCACATCCTTGCCAGCATTTGTTGTTTGTTGATTTGTTGCTGATAGCCAGCCATTCTGACAGGTGTGAGATGATATCTCACCATTGTTTTAATTTGAATTTCTCTTTTGTCTTTCACCACCTGGCTTATTTCCGCATAGCATAATGCTTTCCAGTTCCATATAATCTCACCTTTAGCAGGAATCTAATCAACAAAACAAACAAACAAACAAGTAAAATATAACCAAAGACACTGAAATTGAGAACAGGCTGACAGTAACCCGAGGGGAGAAGGAAGGGAATTTCAGGGGAAGAGGGGAAGAGTTTGAAGGAACTAGTATAAAGGACACATGGACATAACAAGGGGGCATGGAGATGGGAGAGAGGTGGGGAGGGCTGGGGGTAAAGGGCAGAAAACAATTAAAAGTAATTTGAATTTCTCTGATGATTAGTGTTGTTGAGCATCTTCTCATATGTCTGTTGGTCATCTGTATGTCCTCATTGAAGAAGTGTCTATTCAGGTCCTTTGCCCATTTTTTAGTTGGATTTGTTTTTTTTTAGTGTTGAGTCTTGTAAGTTCTTTATAAATTTTGGATATCAACCCTTTCTCAGATGTTTCAGCAAATATGTTCTCCCATTCTGTGGTTTGTCTTTTTATTTTGTTGATGATTTCCTTTGCAGTGCAAAAACTTTTAGTTTGATGTAGTCCCATTTGTTTATTTTTTCTTATGTTTCCCTTACCTCGGGATATATATCCAATAAAATAATGCTATGAGCTGTGTCTGAGATTTTGCTGCCTATGTTTGCCTCTACAATTTATATAGTTTTGGGCCTAACATTTAAGTCTTTGGTCCATTTTAAATGTATTCTTGTGTATAGTGTAAGAAGGTGATCTAGTTTCATTTTTTTTTTTTTGCGTGTATCTGCCCAATTTTCCCAACAACATTTATTGAATAAACCATCATATATACTTTCTTCCTCTATTGAATATTAATTGACTGTAAAAGTGTGGGTTTATTTCTGAGCCCTTTATTCTGTTCTGTTGATCTGTGTGTCTTTTTTTATGCCAGTGCCACGCTGTTTTGATTATTATGGCCTTACACTATAGTTCGGTGTTACAGAGTGATTCCTCAACTTTGTATTTCTTTCTCAGGATTGCTTTTTGCTATGCAGGAACTTTGGTGGTTCCATGTGCATTTTTGAAATATGTATTATAGTTCTGTGAAATGCATTATTGGAATCCTGACAGGAATTGTGTTGAATCTATAGATTGCTTTGGGTAGTATGGACATTTTAATGATGTTAATTCTTCCTATCCATGAACACAGTATGTGCTTCCATGTATTGGTATTTTCTATTTCTTGTTTTTTTTAAGACTTTATTTTATTTCTAGAGAGAGGGAGGGAAGAGGGGATAGAGGGAGAGAAACATCAACTGGTTGCTCTTGCATGCCCCCAATTGGGGACTTGGCCCACAACTCAAGCATGTGCCCTGACTGGAAATCAAACCAGTGACCCTTTGGTTTGTATGCCAAGGCTCAATCCACTGAGCTCCACCAGCCAGGCCTGTATCTTCTATTTCTTTCCTCAGTGTCTTCTAATTTTCCAAATACAGGTCTTTTACTTCCTTGACTAGGCTTATTCCTAGGTATTTTATTCTTTTTGTAGCAATTGTGAAAAGGATTGTTTTCTTAATTTCTCTCTGTTAGTTTATTATTGGCACATAGAAATGCAACAGATTTCTGGATATTAATTTTGTGTCCTGGTACTTTGTTGAATTCTGTTTTTAGTTGTAGATTCTTGGAGTCTTTGCAGTTCTCTATGTACAGTATCATGTGATCTGCAAATAATGACAGTTTTACTTCTTTCTTTCCATTTTAGATCCATTGATCTTTTGTATCTTTTTTTAAACTGTTTCATTTATTCCTGGTCTGATCTTTATTATCTCCTTCTACTCACATTGGGATTTGTTTGTTGTTCTTTTAAGTACGATGTTAGATTGTTTGAGCTTTTTTTTCTTGTCTTTCTTTCTTTATTTATTTATTTTGAGATAGGCTATAATGCTATGAATTTCCCTCTAAGGATTGCTTTCCCAGTTTACCACACATTTTGAATTGTTGTGTCCTTATTTTCATTTGTTTAGAGGTATTTTTTGATTTCTTCCTTGATCTCCTTGTTGACCCATTCATTGTTTAATAACATGTTACTTAGCTTCCATGTCTTTGCATGTTTTTTAGTGTTCTTCTTGTGGTTGATTTCTAGTTTCATAGCATTGTGGTCAGAGAAAATGCTTGATACGATTTCAGTCTTATATTTATTGAGACTTGTTTTCTGTTTAACATGTGGTCTGTCCTTCAGTGTTCCATGTGCACTTGGTAAGTATGTATATTTTGCTGCTTTGGGGAAAAAGGCCCTGAAGATATCAGTTAAATCCATTTGATTTAGTGCGTCACTTAAGGCTGCTGTGTCCTTGTTGATTTTCTGCCCGGAAGATCTATTCTTTGCAGTCATAGACATGTTAAAATCCCCAGCTATGACCGTATTTATGTTTATCTCTTCCTTTATGTCCATCAAGATTTGCTTCACGTATTTAGGGACTCCTATGTTGGCTGTGTAAACATTTACTAGGGTTATATCCGCTTGTTGAATTGTTCCTTTATCATTAGGTAGTGTCCTTCTTTGTCTCTTACTATACCCTGGTTTTAAAGTCTATTTTGTTGGATATAAGTACTGCACCCCAGCTTTTTATTCTTTTCCATTTGCATGAAATATCTTTTCCATCCCTTTAATTTTAGTCTGTGTGCATCTTTTGATGAGTTGGGTCTCTTGAAGGCAGTGTGTGTGTGTGTGTGTGTGTATGGGTTGTGTTTTCTTATCCATTCAGCTACCCCATGTCTTTTGGTTGGAGATTTAAGTCATTTACATTTAAGGTGATTATTGATAGATGTATTTAGTGCCATTTTATTGTTAGACTATTTTCTTCTGCTTTCCCCCCCTCTTTTTCTTCCTCTTCTTAAAATAAGCCCTTTAACATTTATTGCTCCACTGGTTTGGTATTAACAAATTCCTTTAACTTTTTCTTGTTTGGGAAGTCCCTTATTTCTCTTTCAATTTTACATGATAGCCTCCCTGGGTAAAGTAGCCTTGGTTGTAGGTCCTTGCTTTTCATTACCTTGAATATTTCATGCCACTCCCTTCGGTCCTGAAATGTTTTTCTTGAGAAATCAGGTGACAGTCAAATTGGTGCTCCTTTGTACGTAACTGCCTAATTTTCTCTTGCAGCTCTTAGGATTCTCTCCTTCTCTTTAAGCCTCATCATTTTACTTACGATGTGTCGTGGTGTAGGTCTCTTTGGATCCAACTTGTTTGGGATTCTCTGAGCTTCCTGGACTCATGTGTCTTTTTCCTTCACCAGGTTAGGGAAGTGTTCAGTCAGTATTTCTTCAAATAGGTTCCCAATCCCTTGCTTGCTCTCTTCTTCTTTTGGTATTCCCATGATGTGGATGTTGTTATGCTTCGTGTTGTCCAAAATGTTTCTTAAGCTCTCCTCACTTTTTAAAATTCTCTTTTCTTTTTGCTGCCCTGCCTGTGTGTTTATTTTTCCTACCTTGTCTTCCAAATCACTGATTTGATCCTCTGCTTCATCTAACCTACTGTTTATTCCTTCCATTGTGTTCTTTACTTCAGATATTGCATTCTTTATTTCTGACTGGACCTTTTTTATGGTTTCTGTGCCTTTTTTCATGCTATCGAGTATCCATATAATCATTACTCTAAACTCTGATAAATTGTTTGCCTCTATTTCATCTAGTTTTTCTTTTGGAGAATTCTGTTGTTCTTTCATTTGGGGTCTGTTTGTCTGTCTTCCCATTTTGGCTTCTTCTTTGTATTTTCTGCCTTAGTTGTTTAACTAATCAGTTATATAGCCTCAAGCTGTAATCAGCAGCCTAACTTAAGCACTACAGAATTGGGCAGAGTAATTCCCGTGGGCAGGGCTATTGCTTCCCCTCAGGCTGGTGCCACTGGGAGAAGAGTGCTCTGCCTGAGAAAGATGCCCTCCTATGTTATGGGGAATGACTCAGCACAGGGATTCCGGTGGCTGTTCCTTCAGCTATCTCCCTGCAGCCACCAAACCCAGATTTTCCCTAAGCATCTCTAGTGCACTCTGCCCTCTGTATGCTGGAGCCCAGGGTAAGTGACTCTAATTGAAATTTCCTGTGTTGGCCTTGAAGAGGCTCTCTGCATCACCAGCTGTCTCTCCCTGGTTGACAGAAACCCTGATGCTTTTCACAGCTGGATGTTAGTTGGGTTCTTTCCTGGCTCTAGTGCTGTACGCTGGGGAGCCCAGCTTGGTGTTTAGACCCCACACTTCTTTTTTTAAAAAAATTATTTTATTGTTGTTCAAGCACAGTTGTCTGCATTTACCTACCACAACGCCCCCACCACCCCAGCCTTTCCCACCCTCCTCCCCTGCTTTCACCACCCCCTTGTTTCTATCCATGTTCCTTAATGACCCTTCCTCATTTTTCCCCCACTATCCCTCTCCCTCCACCCCTCTGGTTACTGTCAGTTTGTTCTTTATTTCAATGTCTCTGGCTATATTTTGCTTGCTTGTTTGTTTTGTTGATTAGGTTCCACTTAAGGTGAGATCATATGGTATTTGTCCCTCACTCATGACTTATTTCACTTAGCATAATTCTCTCCAGTTCCATCTGTGCTGTCGCAAAGGGTAGGAGCTCCTTCTTTCCTTCTGCTGCGTAGTATTCCATTGCATAAATGTACCATAGTTTTTGGATCCATTCATTTACTGGGGCACTTAGGTTGCTTCTAGCACTTGGCTATTGTAAATTGTGCTGCTATGAACATTGGGGTGCATAGGTTCTTTTGGATTGGTGTTTCAGGGTTCTTAGGATATAATCCTAGCAGTGGAATTGCCAGGTCAAAAGGCAGTTCCATTTTTAGTTTTCTGAAGAAATTCCATACTGTTTTCCACAGTGTCTGGACCAGTCTGTATTCCCACCAGCAGTGCACTAGGGTTCCCTTTTCTTGACATCCTCTCCAACACTTGTTTGTTGATTTTTTTATTATGGCCATTCTGACTGATGTGAAGTAGTATCTCATTGTGGTTTTAATTTGCCTTTCTCTGATGGCTAGTGAAGCTGAGCATTTTTTCATGTGTCTCTGGGCCCTATGTATGTCCTCCTTAGAGAAGTGTCTGTTCAAGTCTTTTGCCCAATTTTTTATTGGGTTGTTTGTCTTCCTGGAGTGGAGTTGCATGAGTTCTTTATATATTTTAGAGATCAAACCCTTGTCTGAGGTATCATTGGCAAATGTGTTCGCCCAAACACTTTGTTTCTTTTTCATTTTAATGCTGTTTTCTTAGGCATGCAGAAGCTTTTTAATTTAATGAGGTCCCATTTGTTTATTCTTTCCTTTGTGTCCCTTGCTATAGGGGATGTATTGGTGAAAATATTGCTGCATGGAATGTCTGAGATTTTCCTGCCTGTGTTTTCCTCTAGGACTTTCATGGTGTCATGGCTTATATTTAAGACTTTTATCCACCTTGAATTTATTTTTGTGTATGGTGTAAGTTGGTGATCACGTTTCATTTTTTTTCATGTAGCTGTCCAGATCTCCTAATACCATTTGTTGAAGAGGCTATTTTTACTCTATTTTATGCTTCTTCTTCCTTTGTCAAATATTAATTGACCATAGAGACTTGGGTTTATTTCTGGGCTCTCTATTCTGTTCCATTGGTCTATGTGTCTGTTCTTATGCCAGTACTAGACTGTTTTCATTACAGTGGCCTTGTAATACAATTTGATATCAGGTATTGTGATCTCTCCTACTTGGTTGTTCTTTCTCAAAATTGCTTCAGTTCTTCAGGATCGGTTATGGTTCCATATAAATTTTTGAAATGTTTGTTCTATATCTGTGAAATATGTCATTGGTACTTTAATAGGGATTGTGTTGAATCTATAAATTGCTTTGGGTAATATGGATATTTTGATGATGTTAATTCTTCCAATCTGTGAACATAGTACACGCTTCCATTTGTTTGTGTCTTCCTTAATTTCTTTCTTCAGTGTTGTATAGTTTTCTGAGTACAGGTCTTTTACCCCTTTGGTTAGGTTTATTCCTAGGTACTTTATTTTTCTCATTGCTATATCAAATGAGATTTTTTTCTTAATTTCTGTTTCTGATATTTTGTTGTTGGTGTACAAAAATGCCTTCAATATCTGAATATTGACTTTGTATCCTGCTGTTTTGCCAAATTCACTTTTTAGGTTGGGTAGTTTTTTGGTGGAGTCTATAGGGTGTTCTATGTATACTATCATGTCATCTGCAAACAATGACAGTTTTGCTTCCTCCTTTCCAAAATGGATGCCTTTTATTTCTTTTATGCTTTTTATTCCCTGTACTCCCCCCCCCATTACTCCCCTCCCCATCCCCATTGAAAACCCTGCATGTGATGTCCATTTCTCTGATTCTGTTCCTGTTCTGGCTGCTTAGTTTTTTTTTCATTGTTTTTCTTTTTCTTTAGGTTCATTTGTTGATAATTGTGAATTTATTTTCATTTAACTGTTCATATTTTTTATCTTCTTTTTCTTAGATAAGTCCCTGTAACATTTCATACAATAATGGCTTGGTGACAGTGAACTCCTTTAACTTGTCCTTACCTGGGAAGCACTTTATCTTCCCTTCCATTCTAAATGACAGCTTCGCTGGATAGAGCAATCTTGGATATAGGTCCTTGTCTTCCATGACTTCAAATACTTCTTTCCACCTCCTTCTTGCCTACAAGGTTTCTTTTGAGAAATCAGCTGATAGTCTAATGGGAACTCCTTTGTAGGTAACTCTTTCCTTTCCCCTTACTTCTTTTAGGATTTTCTCTTTGTCTTTAATCTTGGGTAACTTAATGATGATGTGCCTTGTTGTGTTTCATTTTGGGTCCAACTTCTTTGGGACTCTCTGGGCTTCCTGGAAGTCTGTTTCCTTTGCTAAATTGGGGAAGTTTTCCTTCATTATTTGTTCAAATAAGTTTTCAGTTTCTTGCTCTTGTTCTTCTTCTGGCAGCCCTGTAATTCGCATATTGGAACATTTAAAGTTGTCCCAGAGGTTCCTAAATCTCTCTTCATTTTTTTGAATTCTGTTTCTTAATTCTTTTTTGGTTGGATGATTATTTCTTCCTTTTGTTCCAAATCATTGATTTGAGTTTTGGTTTCCTTCCTGTCACTGTTGGTTCTCTGAATATTTTACTTCATTTTACTTTGGGTATCTTCTATTTGCTCTTTCATTTTGCAACCAAGCTCAGTCAGTTCTGTTAGCATTTTGATTACCAGGGCTTTGAACTCTCTATCAGATAGGTTGGCTCTCTCCTCATCACTTAGCTCTCTGGAGTTTTGCTCTGTTCTTTCATTTGGGCTGTATTTCGTTGTCTGGGCTCACCTATTATGTTATAAGGGGGCAGGAACTTAGGTATTCACAGGGCAGGGCAACCCTCCTTGCTGAGCTGCAGGGCTGTCTGTGGGGGAGGGGTCAGAGAGGGAGCAATGCAACTCTCCTGCTTGGCTCTGGCCCCACTTTCCAACGAATTCCCATTTGAGATTGGGAGTTTTTCCCTCTGTGGCAACCCCTGCCTAGTCCACAGTTAGCTCTAAGTCTCAGTTTACCATTCAGCTAACCCTGCCTGCATGGTCCACCCCCAGCCATGAGTTCTCTCCTCCACGTGTCTTACGGTCTGGTTGGTCTGGTTGACTGTTTCTTTAATTCCTTGGTTGTTGGAGTTCCATGCTGTTTGATTTTCTGGCACTTCTGGTTGTTTATTGATTTTGGATTGGTTGTTATCCTCCTTTTGGTTTTGCAAGGAAGCGAAGGATTTCTACCTATGCCTCCATCTTGGCTGGAAGTCTCATTTATTTCTCTGCATACTTGTTTGCATTGTGTTGCTATTCCTATTTCATGGAAACACCAGGTTGCTAAGTCAGGAATCATAGGTCTGACTGACGTCAAAATTAATGGCCAGTAAGGTCAAGTTAGTAAGGTCTGGTATCTAGTGGAAATTAACTAGATTACCTTACGTAAGACACTTAAGTTTCTGGGCCTCAGTTTAATAAAGCAAAATAAAAAGGTGAAGGGATTAGCCAAATAACATATATCCCTAACCCATAGACATAGAAACAGTGTAGTGGTGGCCAGAGGGTAGGGCGAAGGGGTGTGAGGAATGGGGACATTTGTAATAGTGTCAACAATAAAAATAAAGTTAAAAAATATAAATTTAAAATATATACAACAATATAAACTTTTCTACATGTTTAGTAGCACTTTAATTTGTGATGTTCTAATTTTGGCTGTAATTAAATTCTAAAGTTTAAAATATCTTATGTAAGCAAGGGAAACTCTTTTTAAAAAAGTACCTGAGTAAGTAGAAGTTGGAATAAAAGTTAGAAAGGAAATAAAATATCCTGTGAAATATATACTATTGCTGTCATCCAAGGAGGTTTGTTTCTAGAGAGGACATAAATATAGACAGATTGTTATAAAAGAGTGTAAAGATGTCTGTTGCTGTGAATGCTTATAAAAATTCCACTGAAATTGTTATTTATGCAGAAAGAGACTTTGTCAGAAATATACATTAATCTTACAGATTGGCTTGTAGTACTAATCAGTTCTTTGCTTTTGAAGGAGAGACTCTGAGTAACATGTCATAAATCCACACTTAAGTTTTGATGTGGAATTGTTACTATATTTTAATACAGGTGCCCCATTTTCCATATGTGAAAATTGAATATAATGCAAATGAGAGAGTATTCATTGCAGCACTTATAAAATCAGAAATATCTAAACATGCAAGGTGACGCCTTTGTTAAATATTGTCTCTTTCATTCTGTCTTCACATATCACATATCACAGTAGGATTTATAGGTTTTCATTTAATAGGGAAGCCCATAAAGTATACTAACTCTGTGTTCTACAGTGCATATAATGCATTATTGTTGATCAGTATATATATTTTTAATTTACTATTTCTAGGATCATTTTCAGCCTTTCGAGAGTTAGGCTAGGTCAACCAGTACTTTTGCTATACATTTCCATGTTAAAGCTTTATTAACAAACCCAACAGATTTAGCAATGAGTGAGCTGGCAGATTAGCAAATTACAAATGAGAATGTGGTGATAGGTTTGTATAGGCTATTTAGGTTTATTCTGTTTGATTAAATTAACTCAACTCAGTAACAGCTTTTGAATGGTTGGGTGTCATTAGAAAAGAATTTTATACGTGGATGAGGTCTGTTCAGTAAAACTCCAGCTGTTGTTAATATAACAAGAATGGCTTGCATGACGTTGATGTAACCTGGCAGCCAAGGAGAGTGGACTGGAATATGCATGCATGACAGTAATGACTTCACGGTACTAGTCAGTGAGGGCAGTAGACACTGTTGAGTGAGGATGTGTACTTTGTGGCTGTTGCATTCAAAATGACTGAGTGAATAGACAATGAATCTGCATCAAATTTTGCATTAAGCTTAAACATGCCTTCGTGGAAGCTATTTTTGTGATTCAGAAGGCTGCAGCTACAAGCAGCTGGTGATTGGCAGCTTCATTATGATAATGTGCCAGCTCACCCATCATGTTTTGTGCAAGGTTTTTTTAGCAAAACGTCGAGTTACCCAGGTGATTCAGTACCTTTAAAGCCCAGATTTGGCACCCTGTGACTTCTGGTTTTTCCAAAACTAAAATTACTTTTGAAAGGGAACAGATTTCAGACCATGAGTGAGATTCAGGAAAATATGACAGGGCAACTGATGGTAATTGCAAGGTCCCTGCTTTGAAGGGGATTGAAGGGTCATTGTCCTATGTATGGTGTTTCTTGTGTCTTGTACCTTCTTTAGTAAATGTCTCTATTTTTCATGGTATACTTTATAGTATACCATGGATGCTTTATAGATAGATCTCATACATTACATAAATATAGTATACATCATACAGAGATATAGCATAAAGATTACATGGGATCTTTGTACACTTTAAAGAATAATTATAAAAATGAACTATTTAGCTAACCATTACCCTGGATACCCTGGATACCCTGGGGTGAACTATTGTTCATCACCCCAGAGTCTTCCAGGTTCCCCTTCCTGATTATAGCCATCTTCAACCTCAGGAGATAAAGTACCATCTGAAATTTTGGTGATAATCATGATTATGTGTATCACTAAACAATTTGTTTTCCCTATTTTTGAGCTTTATATAGATGAAATCTAACCATATATATATATTTTTATGATTTCCTTTTCACTCAACATTATATTTGTGAGACTTATTGTATGTTACTTGTAAAGCATTTTGGGGGGATGTAAATATCCCTAAAACTTATTTCATAATTTCCTATCTTATTTTTTAAATACTGTTTTATTTTGAAGTAAAAAAATGTATAGAAAAGAAATGTTCACTTCAAAGAATAATTATAAAGTGAACTTCTATTTATTCATTATCTAGATTAGGAATTTGGACATTGCCAGCTCCCAGAGCCTTCCACCCCCACGTGTTATGTTCCTATGACAATTCTCTCCCTTTTTTCAGAGACAACCCCTATTATGACTTTTATAATGATCAATTTCTTGGTTTTCCTTTAAGTTTTGCATCCCTAAACGTTACGGTTGAATATTATATTTTTAAATGTCATGAAAACAGAATGCAACTGTGTTTTCTTTTGTGTCTTCTTTTATTTATTTTATTTTCAATTTTATTGTTTTATTATTATTTGTAAGATTTATCCTTGTGTATTGTGTAGTTCACTTGTTTTTGTTAACATATTTTATTCCATTACATGAATTACTTTTTTTCAACTATTTAAATGTTGATGGAACCCTGACTGGTGTGGCTCAGTTGGTTAGCATGTCATTGGGTAAACTGAAAGGTAGTGGGTTTGATTCCCAGTCAGGGCATGTGCAAGAAGGTATAGGATCCATGTTTCTCTCTCACATTGATGTTCCTCCCCCTCTCCCTCTCTCCCTCCCTCTCTCTCTCTCTCTCTCTCTGTCTCTCTGTCTCTCTGTCTCTCTGTCTCTCTCTCTGTCTCTGTCTCTCAAAAGCAATGACAAAATGTCTTCTTGTGAGAATAAAAAAAATATTGATGGACATTTGGGTTATTACTAGTTTTCGTTAGAAATAGTGTTATGGATACTCCTGTACATATCTTTTGGAATATGTTTGAATTTTTCTATAGTGTTGTAGGGTTAAAGATATTCATGTCTTTATTTATCAAGATAATATCAAACTTTTCTGAAGGGATCGAGCCAATTTATACTCTCAGTGTCAAGTATGAGAGTTGTCATTCCTCCACGTCTCTGTCAGTGCGGGGTATTGTGGCCTTTTCAATTTTACCAGACTGTAAGTTGTGAAATAGTTGATACAAATTTGCATTTTATTATCTTGAGAATACTGTTGAACATCTTTTTATATGTTTAGTGGCCTTTTAGATTTCTCTTTTGACCATTTTTCCTTTTGATTTTTTTCTCATTTTGAGGAACTAATAATATAGTCTGGCTGTTAGTCCTTTGATGGTAATATGAGTAGGAACTATTTTGTACCTCTCTGGACTCAACTTTTTATTTTCTTTTTAGAGCCTTTTAATATTGTCTTTTATTTTGTCTTCTGTGGTATCTTTCACGATGACTAGCATTTTTTATCATCACTTTTAATATAATATACCTTTCAGTCTTTTATATTTATTGTTTTTTGGTAGTGTTTTAAAAAAGCTTTTCCTACTCTGATGTCATAAAAATATTCTCTTATATCATCAGCTTTACATTTTTTTCCTTTTACACTTGTGTTTAATTCACTTACAATTGATATTTGCTTATTGTTAGTCCATGTAAGTCTTTCTTCATGCATACCTAATATCCCAGCTCCATTTATTGAGAAATACTCCTTTTCCTGTTGATTACCCACCTCTGTCGTATATCAAGTATCTGTACTTAGGTAGATCTGTCTTGGACCATTTCAATTTTTTCCATTATTCTCTTGTACTGTGCCAGTACCACACTGTTGTGAGGACTAAGATTTCTAATGAGTTTTAATGTTAAAGCAGCTTCTACTACTTTGTGGGGTTTTTTTGTTTGTTTAGCATGTTTTGGCTTTTCTTGGCCTTTTGTACTTCTGATTTATTTTAGGGTAGTTTATCAAGGAACACTAAAATCTCATGGGGATTTTCATTGGGATTGCATTGATTTTGTAGTTTAGTTTGGAGGAGAATTGCTGTCTTTACAAAAAACGCTTTTTCAGTTTATTAGCATGCTGTATCTCTACCTTTATTTAGGTCTTAGACCTTTAAAGAGGTCTTTCAATAAGTCTCATGATTTCCTCAATAAAATTTTGCACATCTCGTATTAGACTCATTCCTAGAATCTTTATATTTCTGCTTTTTATTTCTTCTATTTTACTTTGTTTTTATTTTAATTGTTGAGATAGATACTTTATTTTGTTTTTATTCTCATAAGTGTATGTAAAACTAAGTATTTTCTTTTCAATAGCACATCCCACAGGTATATTTAAAAATCAACTGTATTTAGACTTATTGAAGTATAGTTTACTTACAATAAAGTTTACCCTTTTTTTGTATTCTCTAAGTTTTGAGAAACACAGTAATGTATTCACCGCAATAATCAAGATATAAAGCAATTCCTTCTCGCCCAGAGGACATTGCCTTATGCCCCTTTATGTCACCCTCTTCTCCTTACCCCTAATCCCTGGCTACTATTGATCTGTTTTCTGTTGTGATGGTTTTGCTTTCTCTGTGATGTCATATAAATGGAATCGTACAGTATATAGCCTGGCTTTTAAAACTGCTTCAAATTTATCATGTAGTAAAACTGACTATTTTTCTCATAGTTTTCAGTTCTATGAATGTAGCGCATTAATTTTAGTAATATATGTTCAGTTTACTACCACTGTGATCAGGATACATTAATGTTCTGAAACAGCCCCTTCATGCTGTCCTTTTATAGTCACACCTTCCTTTACCTCTATTCTTTAGCAACCACTGATAAACTCTCCATCCCTAGTATAAATAGAATCATATAGTACGTAACCTTTGAGACTGGTTTCTTTCACTCTGTATAATACCTTGAAATTGCAAGTTATTGCACATATCAACAGTTTATTCCTTCTGTTGTAGTTGTATTCCATTATATGGGTATGCCACAGTTTGTTTATTCTTTCAACTGTTGAAAATATAGTTCTTGGCAATTATAGAGCTTTTGTAACATTCATACAGTTTTTATGAGAATAAAAGTTTTTATTTCTCCAAGGTAACTACTCAGGAGTGGATTGTTTGGTCTCATGGTAAATGCATGTTAAACTTTATGAGAAAATGTCAAACTGTTTTCCAGACTGACTACCATTTTGCATTCCCACCAGCAGCATATAAAGGATTCACTTGTTTTGTATTCTTGCTGCACTTGGTATTATCATTAATTTTTTTATAGTCAAATAGTTGTGTAGATACCATCTTATTGTGCATTTTGATAATTGGTAATAAGGTTGAACACTCTTTTGTGTGCTTATTTTTATGAATAGAGCTGCTGTGAACATTCATTTACAGGTTTTTGTGTGAATATGCTTTCATTTCTCTAGAATAATTACCTAAAATTCAACTAAAACTTTCATAAATTGCTAAAGACCAATTTGAGGTACTTTAAGAGTACAGAATCTCTAGAAACCATAGATACAAGGAGAGTTTATACCTACACACAGGATCTTCTCAGTGAATATCAACCAGGAGCTCACCAGAAAGATTGGGAAAGTGTGAGACAGAGAAATCCCCTCCATGGATTCAGTCCATCATAGGGGAGGATCTACGACAATGAGAAAAGCAAAAAATTTATTTCAGACTCTTTCACCCTAAGTAACAAAAGCCTTTGGCCGCTGGGGAAGGATATAAACCCTGTCACCCCAGAGTACAGGTAAAAATTCACTGAGTCTAGGAAAGGGGGAAAGTCTTCCAACTTTGTTCTTTTTCAGTACCATCCCTTGAGATTCAATGTGATTTCTCTGGCCAAGATGGAGGCATAGGTAGATAAACTTTGTCCCCTCATGTAACTAAAAGAAGGACAACAACAAATTTAAAAACAAAAACAACGAGAAGTGCCAGAAAGTCAAACTGTGTGGAAGTCTGACAACCCAGGAGTTAAAGAAGAAATATTCATCCAGACCAGTAGGAGGGGTGGAGATGGGCAGCTGGGGTGGAGAGGATGCATGGGACAGCAGCAGCTGGAGGACCTGGCCCACATTTGTGTACTGATAAACCAGAAGGAACAACTGGGGAGTGAGACAGACCAAACAACCCAGGGTTCCAGTGTGGGGAAGTAAAGCCTCAGAACCTCTGACTGAAAATACCTGTGGGGGTTGAGGTGGCTGGAGAAACTCCAACCCTCATAGGAGAGTTCATTGGAGAGACACACAGGGTCCTAGAACATGCACAAAACCACCCACCCAGGAATCAGCACCAGAAGGGCCCAATTAGCTTATGGGTAGTGGAAGAAGTGACTGAAAACCTGCACAGAGTCAAGCAGGTGGCATTGTTGCCTCTCGGTCCCCTCCCCCATACACAGGACCACAACACAGTGACATGGGTTGCCCCACCCTGGTGAATACCTAAAGCTCCGCCACTTACTACCTCACAGGTGCACCAAGACAAAAAAATATGGCTCAAATGAAAGAATAGATCAAACTCCCCCCCACCCCCGAAAAATACAACAAAGCGATGAAGAGATAGTCATCTTATCAGATGCACACTTCAAAACACTGGGAATCAGGATGCTCACAGAACTGGTTGAGTATGGTTGCAAAATGGAAGAAAAAGTGAAGGCTATGCAAAGTGAAATAAAGGTAAATGTACAGGGAACCAACAGTGAAGGGAAGGAAACCAGGGCTCAAATCAATGATTTGGAGCAAAAGGAAGAATAAACATTCAACCAGAACAGAATGAAGAAACAAGAATTCAAAACAATGAGGAGAGGCTTAGGAACCTCCAGCACAACTTTAACAACTTTAAACATTCCAACATGTGAATCATGGAGGTGCCAGAAGGAGAATAGTGAGAGCAAGACATGGAAAACTTATTTGGAAACATAATGAAGGAGAACTTCCCTAATCTAGCGAAGGAAGTAGACCTCCAGGAAGTCCAGGAAACTCAGAGTCCCAAAAAAGTTGGACCCAAGGAAGCACACACCAAGGCACATCATAATTACATTACCCAAGATTAAAATGAAGGAAAGCATCTTAGAAGCAGCAAGAGAAAAGGAGACCGTTAGCTATGAAGGAGTTCCCATCAGACTGTCAGCTGATTTCTCAAAAGAGACCTTGTAGGCATGAAAGGGCTGGAAAGGAGAATTCAGAGTCATAAAAGGCAAGGACCTACATCCAAGGTTACTCTATCCAGCAAAGCTATCATTTAGAATGGAAAGGGAGATAAAGTGCTTCCCAGATAAGGTCAAGTTAAAGGAGTTAGTCATCACCAAGCCCTTATATGAAATGTTAAAGAGATTTATCTAAGAAAAAAGAAGATAAAAAATACAAACAGTAAAATGACAACAAACTCACAACTATCAGCAACTGAACCTAAAAACAAAAACAAAAACAAAAATGAACTAAGCAAACAACTGGATCAGGAACAGATTCACAGAAAGAAAGATCACATGGAGGTTTATTAGCAGGAAGGGGGAGGGGGGAGAATGGGGGAATAGGTACAGGAAATAAGAAGCGTAAATGGTACATGCAAAATAGACAGGGGGAGGTTAAAAATAGTATGAGAAATGGAGAAGCCAAAGAACTCATATGTATGACCCATGGACATGAAATAAGGTGGGGGAATGCTGGTGGGAGGGGCATTTCAGGGCAGAGGGAAATAAAGGGGAGGAAAAATAGGACAATTGTAATAGCATAATCAATAAAATATTTAAAAAATAAAATGAAAGGGTATAAATAAAAATGCAGTTGTAGAGCCGATAACCTGAATTAATAATTATTTATCAGCCTTAGTAATCACATGACGCTTATTTTTAGCCATTTACATTAATAAACTTTTTGCCAAATGACTTCTGAGTTACAGTACATGATCTCACTTAATTTTTTAAAGGACAAAACATTTTTTGAAGAAATAAGCATTCTTGTTTTGTAAAGAAGAATCACATTCTCATAGTCTTTCTTTCTGAATAAATAAATTTTGCTGGCCAAAAAAAAAAAAAAAAGAAAAGAAATTCAATATGATTTTTTTTAAAAAAAAGACTTTATTTTTATTTTTAAAGAGCTGTTCTATGTTCACAGCAAAATTTAGAGGACCCAAGGACATAGATTTCCCATATATCCTCTTCCTTCATACATGCATAGCCTCCCTTTTTATCAACATCCCCTACCAGAGTGGTACATTTGTTAAAATTGATATACCTACTAACACATCATAATAGTCCAAAATCCATTGCTTACATTACAGTGCCTCTTGGTGTTGTATATAGTCTATGGATTTGGACAAATGTGTATTGACATATATCCATCATTATGGTATTACACAGGGTATTTTACTCTTCTAGAAATCCTCTGTGCTTCCTCTATCATCCTTCCCTCTACTCCAGCCCTTGGAAACCTCTCCTCTTTTTACTGTCTCCATAGTTTGCCTCTTCCAGAATGTCATGTAGTTGGACTCAGCAGAATACAGCCACATCAGATTGGCTTCTTTAATTAGTAATATGCATTTAAGGTTCCCCCATGTCTTTTCATGAATTGATAGCTCTGGGTTTTTTTTCCAGTCCTGAATAATATTCCATTGTCTGATGTACCATATTTTATTAACACATTCAACTACAGAAGGATATGTTGGTTGCTTCCATGTTTTGGCTGTTATGAATAAAGCTGCTATAAACATAATATGTGCAATTTTTTTTCCATTGGCATATGTTTTCATCTTTTCTGAGGAAATATCAAGGATTTCAATGGCTAGATCAAATGGTAAGAGTATGTTTGGCTTTGTAAGAAACCATCAAGCTGTCTTCCAGAATGGCTACATTCTTTTCAACAGTGAATGAGAGTTCCCATTGCTCCACATCCTCTAGAATTTGGTGGTGTTAGTGTTTTAGATGTTGGCCATTGTATTAGGTGTGTATTAGTATCTTGTTTCAGTTTGTATTTTTCTGATGCTATATGATGTGGACCATCTTTGGTGAGGTGTCAATTCCATATGAGTTTTAAGGTGGGTTTTAGGGTTTCCTTTAAATGCTAGAAGTTGTTTACTTTACTTTACTTTATTTTATTTTATTTTATTTTATTTTATTTTATTTTATTTTTTTTTTATTTTATTTTATTTTATTTTATTTTAAAGAAACCACATACATCTCCATCTCCTAATTCTCTTCCTTATCTACATTAGGTAAATCTTTTTGTCTCTGTACAAATTTTTTAATTTTCTGCCAACTAACACCAGTGTTTTAATCCTCACCTGAGGATATTTTTTCATTGCTTTTAGAGAAAAAGAAAGGGGGGGTGCGGCGGGGTGGGGGGAGAGAGAGAGAGAGAAAGAGAAAGAAACATCGATTGGTTGCCTCCCGTATGCACCCCAACCAGGGATCAAACCACAACATAGGTATGTGCCCTGGCTGGGAATCGAACCTGCAGCCTTTTGGTGTATGGGGCAATGCTCCAACCAACTGAGCCAAACCAGCTAGGGCCAGTGTTTTAATGTTTTGATTTAAAAAAAATTTTATTCACATAAGCTATTTAATTTTATAGTGGATGAATGTTTATTATATTGCTTGCCTTTGTTGTCTTTTGTTAAAACATAACAAAGCAGGAATTACAGATTTGTAGAAAGGTGACTCTGTGGGAATTAATTGCAAGATTAAAGTATTTGGAGAGGATAATGAAATCTGATGAGTGCTTACTGGTGTAGTCTTCTTACAAGGTGATAGCAAGGGGTCACTTGTTAAAGTTACTAAGCAAGCAAATTGAAGGTGGAAGGAAAAATAAGTAAATGTCTTGCTTGCACCTTAAATGTCGTGTGTTAAATTCAGAGTAAGGAATTTCTACTACCTTTAATATATGAAGTTTCATAACAAATGAAGAGAATGAGAAGCATCATTGTATTGTGTGATTGATAATTAAAGTGGAGTTGAAAATATTTTATGCAACAAAGAGTATAGACTTGGAAAATAGAATATCCTGGTTTTTTATCTCAACTTAGTTATCAGGAAAATTATATCTGATTTACATTTTTATAACTGCTTTATTTTGAGATATAACTCACAAACCATATAATTCACATATTTAAAGTTTATAACTCAGTGGCTTTTAGTACATTCAGAGAGGTATAAAACCATCACCAAAATTCTCATTATCCCAAAAAGAACTTTACCAATCTACTTTCTGTCTCTGTAGATCTGCCACTTCTGCAGTTTCTGGTATGTGTTTTTAAAAGATTACTCTTGCAAGTGTATAGAATGAAGCAAGGAGTCCACTTTGGAGAGACTATTGGAGAAATCCAAGCTTGATAGGATGGTACTGTGGGCCCTATTGTGTACAGTGGAGAGAGAAATTTTTGGATTACCCTACTGTTTAGAAAACTATGACTTAAAAAATAGCTTTAGAATAGTCTCTTTTGATAGAATATTTAATTTCTATATAGAGATTATAATTATATACAATATACAAAGTAATGATTTTATTCTTAATGAAAGCCTTCAGATGCGACAAGGAAGGCCAGAGAAAGTTCACATGCATTAAGTAAGGAAATGTTTATTAGTAGAATATTAGGTATTCAAATCTCAGAAGCTTACAGTGTAGTGTGGCTTTACCAATGAAGTTCATGTTAGATTGGGCCTGCTTTTGAGAAAGGCTAATGTGATTAACTTAATTAGTTTTACTTCCCAGTAGATTAGACTATCTATTTAGGTTTAACAATTTATATCACACTCTTTGGATTAAGCAAGGTGTAACTGACATTCAAGGTCAAAATAACGAATTTATGATTAAGAAATACATAAAAATTGCCCCATTTGTGAGACTGCCTGGAAATAATTTACATATTAGTTTTCTAAATGACATCTGCCTTTTTAAATAATAATAATAATTTTTGTTGTTCATAGGAGCATTATTTACAATAGCCAAGATCTGGAAACAGCCCAAGTGTCAATCAGTAGATGATTAGATAAAAAAGCTGTGGTACATTTACACAATGGAATACTATGCAGCTATAAAAAAGAAGGAATTCTTACCCTTGGCAAAAACATGGATGGACCTGGAAATTATTATGCTAAGTGAAATAGCCAGTCAGAGAAAGACAAATACCATATGATCTTCCTTATATGTGGAATCTAATGAACAAAATTACTGTATTTTGCCATGTATAATGCACTCCCATGTTTTTGGCCCAAACTTTCAGGAAAAAAGTCTTATGTTTTAATTTGCTATTTATTTATTTATATTTAGATATTTGTTTTTTGTATTATAAAGGAATTTTAACATTTTTAACATTTTGGTACAAGAAATTTTATGTAACATATAGTTACAAATCACAAGAACAGAAACAAATATTTCAGGTACTACCTACATATAATACACATCCTTATTTTTCCCTCAGAAATTTGGGCAAAAAAGTGTGTGGTATACACGGCAAAATACAGTAACCAATAAACAAAATAAAACCAGAAGCATGGATATATGGTACAAACTGACAGATCTCAGAGGGGAGGCTAGTGAGAGGGACTGGATGAAAGAAGATGAAGGGATTAGCTAAAGAACATGTATGCATAGCCCTTGGACAGTGTGGCAAAGGCCAGGGGATGAGCAGTGCTGTTGGTCAGAGGTGGTCAGAGGTGTGGGGGGAATGGTGGACTTCTGTAATAGCATCAACAATAAAAAAAATAAAATAAATCAGGGTAGGGGAGAGCAATGGGGAAAAATTGGGATGACTATAATAGAACAATTTAAATAAAAAATAATAAAAAATGAAAAAGGTTTTAAACTTAGACAGACATGGGTTCCGGTGTGGCCTATATTGTGTGTTCTTAGAGCTACTTTAACTTTTCTAGCTATTCATACATTTTCATCACCAGAAGTGGGTAGAAGTAGTGAATTCAATCAAATACCATGGAGAAAACAAACATTTTTAATAGAACTGCCGCTCAAAGCAAAAAAAGTGATACATTAAATGGTTTAACAGGTGCAAAAAAATGCCTTCACAGGTGCACTAGTTAAAGAAATAAATTATTTTTATACTGTTTTAAACTGTCCAGAGAATCAGTGTTTTACTACATTATTTAAATTTTAATTTAAGCCAAACTTGACAGAGATGAGAAAAACAAGACTACATCTATAATAAATATAGATGCAGGAATCTTTAATGAAATACATAGTCAGAATCTTAGACTCATACTTTAAGAAATTTATTTACTGTAAAATTGACTTATTTTTTGCAGTGCAGTTCTGTAAAGTTTAAACTTGTCCAGATTTTCGTGGCCATCATCACAGTCTGTGTACAGAGTGTCACCCTAAAAATCTCTGTGTAGTTCCTTTGTAGTCAAACATTCTACCTACTGGTAACGTCTGACAATATGATCTTTTCTCCACCACTATAGTTTTACTTTTCCAGAATGTCCTGTAACCTTTTGAAACTGACTTCTTTCATCATCATAATACCTTTGGGATTCTTGTTAAACATGTCAATAATTCATTCTTCATTGATTGATTGAATGATGTTTGGTGTTCCATTATATGGATGCATTAGACTTTATCCATTCAGCTGTTGAAATTATGTATTTCCAGTTTTTATTATTATGAATAAAATTGCTATAAACATTTAGGTACAGGCTTTTGTATGAACATAAGTTTTAATTTCTAGATTAAATAGCTAGGAGTATACCAGCTTGCTTTCTCACCAACAATGTATGAGTGGTATAGTTGCTCTGTATCTTTGATATTATTAAGTATTGTTGGTTTTAGTATTCTTTGTTTTTGTTTTTCAGACATTGTAATAGATATATAGTGGTAACTAATTGTGATTTTCATTTTCACTTCTCTAATAGCTAATGATGCTGAGCATCTTTTCATGTGCTTATTCGCCACTTATATATATTCTTTGATGAAGTGTCTATTCAAATCTTTTGCCCATTCTTTAATTGGTTTGTACATACACTATTATGATTATAGGAAATTCTGAAAACTGCATGCTCATCTCTAGGGCAGTGGTAGTACTGGCAGTGTGCAGGCACCTAAAAGTCTGAGAAAGGGCAACTCTTCTTTCAGAACAAAGGACTGTGGTTTCAAGAATGTGGGGAGAATTCCTATAGATTTTTCTTTCTTGTTTAGCACAGTGGACAGATTTTTACCCCCTTCACCCAGGAATATCTGGCAATGTATGGACACATTTTTGATTGTCATAACCAAAATGGGAGGGGGTGCTACTGGTTACTGGTAACACCAACCTAGGCAAAGGGAGAAGAAACTTTGGGATAAAGAAGAAAAAAATAAGGGTAGGAGATCTGAAAGGCTTTGAGAGTTTTTGGCTCCTGAGAAGTTTTGGGAGGTGAAGTGATACTTCTGTGAATCTTTGATTTTTCCATCACAGAATCACAGAATGTTAGATGGAAAAGAATCTGGGAGACCATGTAACGCGATTCCCCTAATTTTATAGATAAGAACACTGAGACCAGATAGCATCCAGAGTTTAAATTTGAATACCTGGGATTTAAATTTAAGACTTCTATGTCCAAAGTACTTTACTTTTTACACATTATTGCTTCCTTTTCTCTTTTTGTGTTTAGGAATACGTTCTGTTTACAAGAAGGCCAGGTGAGTGCTGCATGCTAGGGAATGAAGGGAGGCCTTTATTTATTTTTTTAAAATTTTTTAAAATTTTACTTTATTGATTATACTATTAGAGTTGTCCCAATTTTTCCCCCTTCCCCCCACTCTACCCAGCAGCCCCATTCAATCAGGCAATCCCCACACCTTTGTTCATGTCCATGGGTCATGCAGATAAGTTCTTTGGCTACTCCATATTCTGCACTATACTTTACATCCCCATGGTTATTCTGTAACTACCTATTTGTACTTCTTTTTTTTTTAATTATATTTTATTGATTATGCTATTACAGTTGTCCCATTTTCCCTCCTTCATTACCCTCCACACCCCCTCCCACCCACATCCCCCCCTTTAGTTCATGTCCATGTGTCATAAGTTCTTTAGCTTCTACATTTCCCACACTATTCTTGCCCTCCCCCTGTCTATTTTCTACCTATCATCTATGCTACTTGTTCTATGTACCTTGTCCCCCTCTCTCCTCTTCCCACTCCCCTATTGCTAACCCTTCATGTGATCTCCATTTCTGTGTTTCTGCTCCTGTTGTAGTGGATTGCTTAGTTGGCTTTTGTTTTAGGTCTGGTTGTTAATACCTGTGAGTTTGCTGTCTTTTTACTGTTCATATTTTTTATCTTCTTTTTCTTAGATAAGTCCCTTTA
>PVKU01010914.1:0-47826 GCA_004027475.1 Anoura caudifer | reverse complement strand
ACCCGTGGGTGTCCCCAACAAACTCTCCTGTGAGGCTGGGACTCTCTCCCGGTACCTCAGCTCCTACAAGTATTTCCAATGGGTGCTTCCAGGCTTCACCTCCCGGCGCTGGGGCCCTGCTTCACACAGTCCTGCTGTCCGTCTTTGCCTGGTCCATCTGTGCGCGAATGTGTGTCTGCGGTCCGCCGCCTTGTGCACCCCGCTTAGCCTCCCCATGTTCAGCAATGCCGCCGCCTGTGCTCCTGGAGTGACTATGTGCCTGGGTCCAAAACTGGCTTATCCTGCTGTGATCCGACTCCACTGGCCATGGACTCAGCCGGCCACTGACTCTGTCCCTCTTAACAGTCTGGGTGAATCGTTGTTGTCGGACTCCCGCACAATTCAAGCCTCTCTCTGTCCTGGTTGGGTTTTCCTTTTCTTGGCTCTACATCCCCGTTGTCCCTAATCTTGGCTGTGAGAGGAGGCACAGCATGTCCAGACATGCCTCCATCTTGGCCGGAAGTCCACTAATGTTCTTTAGATTTATATATACCGATGCATTTTGTTCTTTGATTTCAATTGATTAAACATGGAAACCATTGATTAAACATACCACAATTTGTCCTTTTTATTATTTAGGACCATTTAGGTCTTAGTTCTCCCACTATTACAAAAGTGTTGCAAAAAACATACTTGTCATGGCTTCTCATGCTCTTACGGGTTTCTGCAGGATATATTCAAGGATATATTCTAGGAGTGGAACTGCTGAGTTGTGCAAGGGATAAACATCTTTAGATTTACTAGAGACTGCTAATCTGCTAAGTGGTTTTCATGGTCTGCCTTCCCATCAGCAGTGCATGTGCTTTTTATCTCATTTAAAAACAACAAAAAAATCTCACTAATTCTTAGTATAGGCGTACTTAAAATTTTTGTTGATCTGATGGGTTGTAAAGAGATGGTCATTGTTTTAATCGATGTTTCCCAGATGGCAAACAGTTGGGTGCTGTTTGTTGGCGACATGTATTTCCAATCCTGTGCATTACCCAGGCTCTGTCCCTTGTCCCTGTTTTTTATCAAGTGATCTGTCTTTTTCTTATTAACTTACAGGATTAATAATCTTTGGTGTTGCATATTAAACGTATCTTTTCCTAGCATGAGGGCTTTTAAACTTTGTATATGATGTACATTTATTTTTCCCTGGGTAAGAGGAGTACACTTTTCACTTTAATGTCAAATATGTTGAACTTTTTCCTCATAGTTTGTGGATTTTTGTTTTTTTAAGAAATTTTTCCCTTCCCTAAGGTAATAAAGACTTTTTTTCTTCTAAAAGTCTTCAGATTTTTGTTTTTACTTTAGTATGTAATGCAACTGAAATTGAGGTATTGGTTTTTACATATGTGTGAGGTGGGCATCTAAAACCCGTCCACCAAGGCGACAGAAGTTGTCCCAGCACCATTACTGAGGACTCGGCACATACCGCCTTGTCATGTCGCATCTTCATAGTGCTTGGTTGATTCTGCGTCTTCTGTCTGTGCGCCTTTTGGTTTATCTCTCTGTCAGTACCATATATTTTAATTGCTGCAACTTCATAATCAGTCTTCCAGCAGGGCACACGCATTCTTCTTACACTTCTAAGTTATTTTGGTGTTCCTTCATTCTTGACTCTGCCTTTAGGAATTTATGATCAGCATGTCAAGTTTCATGAAAAATCCTATTGAACTTTCAGCTGGAATTTTGTTAAAATTGTGATTAATTTGTAGGAGAATTAACATCTTTATGAAGATTTCCCTAAACATGATTGTGGTACATTTCTCCATGTATTCAGGTCTCCTTTTATGTTCACTCTTTATGTGATCAGTGGTTTCTGTTTTAGTCTAATAAAAACTTCTTGGAACATTTTTTCAGATTTATATTTTAAATATAAAAACTGTTGAAATTGCATTGAAAAGGAAAAACAAGGGAGAAGTAAGTATACAGTATATCAAGTAAAATCTTAGTTAACTTTTAATGAAACCTGACTAGCCTTTTAGATCCCTTAATTTTAGGTCCCTTAATAAATATACACATTGTGCATTTGCACCCATATTAAATATTTACATGTGGCATTGTTTTATTTGGTAAAGTGGGGCAGGAGAAGCCCCATTTAGAATAGGGTCAAAAGACCAGGGTTGCCGTTTGTCCGGGCCATTTACACATGACCTTGGCAAGTCCTTTACTCTTTACCTTGGCCTCTTGGATTCTAAAAAATTTTTTGTTATGGAGGTGGGATTAAATGAGAGCATATTGAAAGGATTATTTAAGTTTAGAGATAAAAAAAGGATTTGTTACTTGTTTTCTTTCATTTTAGAAAAAAATAAAACATCAGCTTTCATTTTAGAAAATGAATAAATTTAGTTCAGTGCCATCTCCATCTCTTGTATTCATTGATGTTAACAGTTATGATTTTAAGGGACCTAATGATACAAGCCATGATATATGAAAGCTAAATTATATATTTCCTAAGGCAATTAAATGTATCTACATATTCTAAAATTCCATAAAATTTAAGGATTGAAGTTTAGTGTTTTCTGATGAGTTAATTAGAAAAAACATAATCAGATCCCATATTCCCTAAGCATTAGGGGTCTACTCTATAAACTAGTAGTGATTCAAGTTTTCAATAATTTCTGTCTTTGAAGTACAGTAAAACAATAGTGGTACTTACCACAATACACAATCTAAAAGTGCTCTTTGTGATTAAGGTTTAAAAAAAAAAAAAAAAACAATAAAGCCCAACTTCCGTACTTTATAAAAGCTTTTCTCAGGTGAGTGCGTATGTGTGGGATTTGTGAGTGCTGTTTGCAAGTAAGTGTCAGAATAAAAATTTGGGTTTTCCTGTGTATGAAAGTAGAAAATGCACCATTATTTCAAGTCTGAAGAGCTGGGTTCCTTTCTCACTCTGACAGTTCAGCAGACTCGGTGACCTTGGTGATATCCTCCATCTCATTGTTTCTTTAAAGAAAAATTGAAAATGCAAAGTGCTTATTTACTTCATAGACATGTTGGAAAATCATTAATGTATGATGTGATACCTAGTGTCACAAATGTTAGTAGGTGGATATGAAGGATGCTGATGGTAAAGTTACATCAGACTTTTTATTTGAAGGAATAATGTCTGTCTCTCATCAAAATGAATTATGCCAGAAATCTTAGTGTGTCAGGGCCTATTTGAGGGTCATCATCATCTTCTTCTTTTTTTTTTTTTTTTAAGATTTTATTTATTTATTTATTTATTTATTTATTTATTTATAGATAGGGGAAAGAAGGGAGAGAAACATCAGTGTGTGGTTGCCTTTTGCACACCTCCTACTGGGGACCTGGCCTGCAACCCAGGCATGTGCGCTTACTAGGAGTCAAACCGGCATAGAGGACTAGGGTAGGGTATGAAAGGTGTTGTCTATCAAAATTACATGGAGTCCAGTATCTCTCAAAAGGAAAGTACAGGCTAAATAATGTGATTGGGCTGAGGTACTGTCCTCAGTTATTATAATTTGGGTGTTTGATTTATAGTAATACGCAGGACACAGATTGTTTAATGTGGTGATGCGTGATTGGATTAGTGGGTGTGGAGTGATGTTATCTCACCTCTGCAAAATCATTTGGCCTCTTACCTTGTAGGTAAAATAATTGCATCTCCTACCTGCATTGTTCCTGCCACGTGGCATAAATTAGAATCTAGCACTATTCCTCATACATTGTTTTTGGCTGCTAGGAACTGGATAAAGCATTTTCCCCCCTTTACTTGGGGCCAAGAACTGAAAAACAAAAATTTGAGAAATGAAAAATATAAAAACAGTTTTATAAAAATATAAACAATTTATAGAAAACAAATGTTTACATATAAAACCACTGTCTACAAAAGCATTGTTCTTTTCAGCTGAGAGGTTTTGTCTCTTAGTTTGCTTGTTTGAAAGCTGGTCACTGGCAAGATAGGGTGGTCAGTAATTTAACAAAATCAGAAGGAACAAATGGAACTCATGTGATCTTAAAGACATTCCTGGGAGATATGGCAGGTTCCTTTTCAGACCACTACCACAAAGTGAATGTTGTGGTAAAAAGCGAGTCTCACCAATTTTGGTGTTCCCTGCTGCATATAAAAGTTTGTACTAGTCTGTTAAGTATGCAATAGTATTGTCTAAAAAAATGGACATATCTTAATTAAAAATACTATGTTTCTAAAAACTGCTAACCATTATCTGAGACTTCAACAGGTAATAATCTTTTTTGTTGGTGGAGGGTCTTGCCTCAGTGTTGATATATTTTCTTCGAATTCTCTGCAAAGAGCATTTGTAAAATGAAATGTGATAAAATGAGGCATGCCTATATAAATTTTTAAAAGGTAATTGCTATCTTTTCTAATGCTGTGTTCTAGTTTAGAAGCCAGGGTGATTTAAAAATGAATTTCTCCAACGTTAAAATTCAGTCAACTTATGAATAACTGTGTTTTGAATCCTAGTTATAATCATGTTATTGGTGTTAAAAATAGGGAGACAATGCAAATTGTTCTGGAAACCTCCCAGGCGCTCATCATTGGAGACAACACATAAACCTCAGCCTGCTACTGAATAAGAAGTCCAGGATAGCATAGTACATGCATGGGTGTGTGTGTGTGTGTGTGTGTGTGTGTGTGTGTGTGTGTGTAGTGATAGAATTAAGACAGTTATTCTCAGTGGTTTGGAGATTTCAGAGGAGAGTTTTAGGGTTTGCGAAGGTCTTTGAGATACCAGAACAAATTGTGGCAGCACCAAAAAGATTTTAAAACATCAAAGGTCCCAAGACTTTTTTAAAAAAATTCTCACCCAAGGACATGTTTTCATTGGTTTTAGAGAGAGAGGAAACATCGATTAATTGCCTTCTTGTAGGCACCCCTACTAGGGAATCAAACCCGCAGTTTGGGTATGTGCCCTGACTGGGAATCAAACCCATAAACTTTTGGTCTTGACTGGACAATGCTCCAACCAGCTGAGCCACACCGGCCAAGCCAAAGGTCCCAAGTCTTGTCTTAACAAGACTGTTAGCAGTATTTCAGACTAAGGTAATTTAACCGTGTGTAACATAACTAGATTACAGTTTTTTTTTTACATTTTTCAGTTGACCATTGTGTGTGAGATTTTATGTTCTTGCTTTGATCTTTGTATTTTGCACTTATAAATAGCTACATAAATAGGAAACTTTAAACAATAAATACAACTTATTCTGCTGTGTGCTTATTCTACCCAAGTACCATAGACTAAAGTGCTTCTTATGAGTGGTGGAAATTTTGTTTAATTTAAGGTAACATATGCCTCTAGAGGTTAAAAAAAAAAAAAAAAAAGGCAGCAGCAGCTCACTCACTTACTTACACTTTTTCTGGGCCAGAACTCATTCCCACAGTTACACCCTTACCAGATTAGTACATCAAAATAAGTGTGTTAAACACACTAACAGAAAATGGCAGTTTTGCCCAGGAGACTGCTAGGTGGTCTCTTTTCAGATCCTTGCTTCTACCACTTAACTAGATTTTGAAATATGGGGAGGTTAAAAAACCCCCAAAACCTTTAGTGCCTTAAAATTGTATAGATTTCTATCACCAGGGGGCACCCCAGGGTCGTTGATTGAAAATTTTGGGAAGGCATTCTGTGTATGGGAGTCTGCTAAACTTCTTTTGTGACCGCAGAGGGACATGACCCCAATCTGTGGCTTCCTTAGGTGCACCTTTCTGCTTCATATGTCTGCGCCAGCAGTAAATGCTGGAGTACTTAGTGTGAGTGCTTGAGTGCTGAGTGGAATGGATGGTTTTTGCACTTCATGTGCAAGGCCAGTGTAGTTCATCTCCACACACAAAATGCTTTCTCCTTTTGTGACAGTGTGAAGAATACTGGGGTGCCCCTGCATGGTGGAAATATGTGCAGCTCTCAAGTCCTGAATGCGGTCAGTTGCTTTTGAATAGCACTGCATAGGTTCTTATTTGTCACTAATTGTCTGGAGGGAGAACTCGGTTACTTGGAATGATAGGCTTTTATCTCTGATTATTGAACTGACTTGCTAAGAGTTAATTAGAGAAATGAGCTGAGGAAGCCACTTAAGCAGAAATTCTTAACAATAGTTGACATGGGAATTACCTGGTACCTCTGAATGTTGCAGACTTGGGGACCCCATGCAGTCACTGAGCCATTGTACTGCCAGTGCTGCAGTGAGCAGACTGAGAAACACTGGTTTTTGTTCTACTGTTGCCTTCAGGGAACGATTATTTGTTTGCTTCCCTTCCCTTCCCATCCTAAACTTGATCTCAAACATACCCATTTTAAACATTTCCAACTCTTAAGTACTATGGAATAGCTAGGAAGGAGAAAACTTTGATGTATTTATTATGCTTTTCTGCTTTTTACAGAGGTCAGATACTTGCCATTTTGCGTGGTCTCTTCCAAACAAGGAATGTGATTTCTAGTCCTTAATTTTGTTATTTAAGGTATTGTATTAAAAAGAGAGCCATCATTCCCAGACTTCTCCTTCCCTGTGGGCTTTCTCCACTCCCTGCTCATGGGCTGGGTCCTGGTCTCTGCTGGCTGTGCTGACTTGCACTGATTGTGAGCACAGAGTGCAGGTGGTCACCAAGAGTCATCTTTACTACTGGACAAAGCCAAGTGCCTGTGGGGTTTATGGGGAGTCACTAACATCCTATGAATCAAAGCATATGTCATAAGCATTTTATTGCAGCTGATTTACATGCCAATTAGAGTTTATTTTTATTTTTAATTTTTTTGCCTCATTTTTGGATGTTTAATAACTATATATTTAAAAGCATTCCTATGGTAGTTTTTCTTAAATGAAGATGATTTAATTTTACTGTCTGTATGTGCTATTTTAGTAGAAATGACATGAGAAGAAGTTACACAGATACAGAGTTTTAATGAAATGTTTTAATAAAGTAGCACGTGTTGGGTTTTACCATTTTCTTGAATTAATATTCTTTCGATTCCCCTTGCAGCTTCCTCCATACAATGGAACAGTTCTGTGTGGCACACAGGCTACCGATGAGCTACCTGATGGTGAGCTGCTTTTCTCTTTCGTTTGGTCGTATGTACTGGGTGGGCAGGGCACCTGCAAACAGTGTTTTCCTGGTCGGTGGTACTTTTTGAATAAACATTCCTTTACAGCTTGATGTTTTGGCTGTAAACTATAGTAGATTTAATCACTGAACCACTTTGACTAATGGATCAAAGTTTATTCTGTGCTTCACAGTGTCAGACATTCAAGGTTTAGTTAAGGAAGTGATGTTCAGTTCTTTGTTTTCCTTAGCAGTTCTCAGCGCACAGGTGTGTTCCTCGCAGCCAGTGCTTTTTGTCAGTTCTTAAGCAAACTTTATGTCTGGGGGCGGAGGCTGCTGGGCCCAGGGCCAGTGAACCTCTGAAATGTTTTCTTTGCACAAATTTCTGAGATGCGCTCTTTGCACGGCTCAGTGGCAGCTTGAATCTGTTGTTCCTGCAGTTTTGCATTTATGACCCTGTCCTCACTAATGCTCTTGGGCATTCAGGTAACCTCTTTACCTCTTGCTTTGTTACATTATTATTATTATTATTATTTTTTTTTTTTTTTGGTCTCTGTCACAGACAATGACCTGCTTCCTGGAGATGGTGCTTGCTGAGATGCAGTGACTTCATATTGTTTAAGTGCCCAGTGTTTAAATAACAGCAGGAGCCTTTGATTACTGCAGGCCAGCATTACTTGGTCAAATCTGTCTAGACTGTTGTGATTTTTTAAATTTATTTCTTTATTATTATTATTACTATTTTTTCTCTGTTTGAGTCACATCAAAGGCCCTTGCTGCCCGTGGAGAAACTAAAAGCTAGATCTTTTCTTTGAGAGTCTGGGATTTGGTTCCTGTTTAGTTAACATGGTCAGACCTGTGAAAGGGGTTTTAATTATAGTTTAGGTTTAAATGTAAAACTTGAAACGATTATTCATACTCTTTATGGTAAAATTAGAAAGTGATTGTATCTAAAATCATTAGCAGATTTATGAGAAACAGTGATAGAGGAAATCATAAGGGAAAGAGAAGTTCTAATTATGGCTAAAGTTGGGCATAAAATAAATGAAGCTAGAGGGACCTAAAGGCTCTCACCCTGCTGCCCAGACCCTGGAGCAGCTTTTTTATCTGGTCAGGAGAGTTCTCTGTGTCCATGTGCTTTTGCACATAGCGCATGCTGCAGATGTTTACTCAGTGCTTTAAAGTGTTTTGTTATTTTTCCTTTCTTGTTAAACCTTTCTTTCTATTTCATTTAGTGGCCCCACCATCTTCCCAATGGCATAGGCTAGAGATCAGAGGCTGTACTGCGAGTGCTGCAGTGAGCAGACTTTGGGACATGCTGTGTGAAGATGTAATTGTTTTATTTGAGGTGGTTTTCCTTCTCCCAACAAACTCAGTGCCTGCCTGACCTGAACATTGAGTTCCCCATGTAGTACTATATTGATTGGGTTCTCCAAAGCATGAGTTTTCAGGACTTGTACCAGTCTTCCAAGCCTGACAGATTGGGCTTTGGGCTGACCTCTCTGCCTTGCAGTGCAGTAGACACATGTGTCTGTGACAAATGTTCCTGGGTAAGAAAAGGAACTGTTCTGGGTAGGAGTCTGCCTCCCAGTGATGTGATCAGATGCTGTACCTGGTACCTATATGGCTATAATAGCCGTAGCATATTATACTAGTTCCATTAACATCACATCACATTCTAGAATGTTTTACAGTGTGGTAAGATTAAGAATTGATATGTGGAAGGCACTGTGTCTATTGGAAATAATCAAAATCTTGTACAGGCTGCATGACACAATACGTACTGAATTTTAATGTTTTTTTTTCACAACATATACCACAGTCTGCAAAGGGTAGCTTCCACATGGGGAGTGTTCTTCACTTCTTTACATACATCAGTTTCAGTTCATGTAATAGCATTGCACACAGTTCACCTTTAAGTATAATAATAGAGAAAGTAACTGTTCTTGGGGGATTCTTTTTAGAATAAGGAAACTACAAAAACAAAAAAAAACAGTGCTCAGGAGCCAAAGGATTCAAATTGACCTGTTGGTGGCTTTACATGTAAACTAGCTGTTAGGTGTAAGAGGAACTTTTTGTTGTTGTTCAGGCCCTTCCCACTCCCCGGACCCAACCCCAAGGAAGGGGAATTTGTTTTGTCAGAACAAATGAAGAATTGGACTAGGTCCCTGCCCTCCCACTAACTTGCACACACAATTGGCTTCTCTCTGGGGCTGTTATTTGCTGTCTATGAAAAGACTTCTAAGGTAAAATGTATCTACAGTTATTCTCTGTAATGGAACACGATTCTTTCGGTATTGTGATTTTTTTTTTCCTCTTAAAATACATGCCTTGAAAAAAAGTTGGCCTTTTACGATAGACTTGGAGAAATTTTCACTTATGCACTAAAAATGAATTATAATGCATGTGTTCTTAACTTCAAAATTTATTTATAACTTTATCAGTTATAAGCTGACATTGATGCTTGGTGTCTGTTGAAGGGCACAGTGGATTCTGAAACTCAACCTAATGTCAGAAATATGAAAAAATGCACATCTTAGAATGGATGGAATACCTAGATTGTTATCAGCTAGGAGGAAGTGCTTCTGAAGTATACGTTTATGTGGAAGGTTAATTCTTAGTGTCATTTATACTTTTTGAATTACTAAATTACACTAACTAGAGAAGCCATAACATACAGCGATGATGTTAAGTCTCTGAGCTTGTCATTGTGATTTTCTTTTAATTGTCTAAAAAACCTGTGCCTTACCTCTTGGGCATAAAAGTAAGCTGGTAGTGTCAGATTTAATTGACAGGTGTTTTCAGGCAGGCAAAATAATTAATTTGCTTTTTATTGTAATTCTGTTTTAATTTCTACCTTCTGAAAGTCTCCATTTTAGCTATCCTGAGAGTAGAGTATAAATACAGACTTTTTTTATAAAGTAAATTAAATGTAATTTTATAGTTACTTTAGGAAATTATTTATTCAGCACAGAAATAAAAATGTCAGCTTTGTTAATTAGAAGACTTTAGTGTTTTGTTTTTCAAAGAGAAAATAAATAATTATTGATACTTTCATGGTTTATATAGCTGTATTCTTAACTAATGGGATATTTACTGACTTTTTTCCTTTCTAAATAGGACAAGAATATCAGAGAATCGAGTTTGGCGTTAATGAAGTAATTGAACCCAGTGACATGTTGCAGAGAACTCCCAACTACAGTATTTCAAGCACATTGAATCCTCAGGCCCCTGAATTTATTCTTAGTTGCACAGCTTCCCAAAGTACCCCTGATGACGTAGATAAAGAAGCGAACTGCAGCTCCATTGACTGCCAGTACCCTGGCTCTGCCCTTGATCTGGATAGCAGTTCCAATGCAGAGGCGGAAATTTTGGAAAATGATGGCGTCTCAGGTGTTCTTGGACAAAGGGAGCGTAAAAAGAAGAAAAAACGTCCACCTGGATATTATAGTTACTTGAAAGATGGCAGCGAGGGTAGTATTTCCACCGAAGCCCTGGTCAATGGCCATGCCAATCCAGTAGTCCTGAACAGTGTGGGCACAGAGGACGTAGAGTTGATGGGCGATATGCCCTTGCTAGGGACACCCAGGACTTGTAGCAGCCCTCAGGACTCCACGGACTTCGTCAGTGACGATGTGCCTGGTGGCTCTTTCCCCCGAGCCCTGGGCAGCAATGCTAGGACTGCAGGGCAGCCTGAGGGCTGCCAGGGGCCTGACTTTGAACAATCCTGCCTCCCTGCAGAGGCTGGCAGGGACAGCCTGTTGAGGACAGCTGTGGCTCACCCTTATGTTGGGACTGATACTACTGAAAACCTTGGAGTTGCTAATGGACAGATACTTGAATCCTTGTGTGAGGGCTCAGCTGCCAACGGGGTGGAGTTGCACACTGTGGAAATCACGGACTTGGACCCAGCTAAAGCCGAGAGCACTTCCCCTCCTGCCGATGCCCTGGCCTCTGTGGCTGGCTCCACTCCCGTCAGTCAGCCTAAGTCATGGGCCAGTCTTTTCCATGATTCTAAGCCCTCTTCCTCCTCGCTCGTGGCTTCTGTGGAAACTAAGTATTCCCCTCCTGCCACATCTCCCCTGGTCTCTGAAAAGCAGGCTGAAGTCAAGGAAGGGCTTGTTCCAGTTTCAGAGGATCCCGTAGCCATAAAGATTGCAGGTATAGTTCAAAAGATACAGGTCAAAAGTGAAGAGGGGAGCAGATCTCATCGCCTGTTGAGTGAAAAGTTTGAGACAGTCGGGGCTTATAAACTGTGGTGATAGATTGTTACCCAGAGCAATAGTAGATTACCTGTGTGTTAATAGAAATTTCTGAAGAATGCCTGTGCCTTAAATGTTCTAAAAGCAAAATAATATATAAGCAAAATGGGAGGGGGTTGTCATGCCTCTGTGTTAAGTGAAAAATTTGTGTCTGTTACCAGTTCTTTTCTATTGACAAACAACATTTTCATTTCTTGCATTTTGATCAGTTCTGCTCCGTTGTGACTGTATAATGGACTTGTCCTGTGTGTTACACCTATTGTACAACTTTGGTGTGATAATCCCTGATTTGACCTCACTTTGCACTGTTTCTTTTCTATATTTCTTAAGATATAAGAAAGAATTTGGGGTTTTTCTTTTTATGCCTGTTTTGGATTGAGTAAATGGATTTACTTAGTTTGATTTAGCACATCAAGGTCAGCCCTTGACACAATAAGAAAAACTGTAACAGTTTGACTCAAATGTTTTGTTTGGAGGTGCTAAACTCAAAAGTAGAACTGATTCACAATAAAAATATAAAGCTGCATAATTTGCAGTTGTTTTTTAAGTTAAAGTAGGAAGTCAGAAATGCAGAGGAGCATGTATGTTTATATGTATCTAAGAAGCCAGAGCCATTTCTTCAGGTTTCATTGTACCACGTTTAACAGCCTACTCCTCAGATTCTTTTCCCATTAGCCAAGTTAAAATAAGCTGTCTTTAGGCTTTATGTGACATTTTCTGATTTAACATTTTGGAACATCTGACCACATTACCGGGATGAGAGTAAATGCAGTAGCAAGCTGTAAAATCCATAACCTTTTATGAATGGTCAGAATTCCATCAACTGTAAACATTCTTTTTTATGAATGGTCAGAATTCCATAAAATATAAAACATTCTTTTGATGGCAGTAAGATGACAGCAGGCAATCTTTTTTTTTAAGTGAGCATTTTATTCCTTATACAAAGTACATTATTTTGAATACTTTTGGTGCGTAGAGTTCTCTTAAAATGAGAAGGTAACTGGCCAATCATCTTGGGCTTCATACCTATTTTTAAGAGCCAGGTGATTTTTTTATTATGACTTCTGGAATATATTCATTGCAAGGAATGCTGTTACAGTCAGGATAAGACAGTTACAAGTCTCTGTATAGATCATTAAGTTAAAAGCTTATTTTAACCTATGAGAAATGCACGGTGGGATGCTTTCAAAAATGTACAGTTTGAGTTGAAAATCTTGAAGGTAATGTAATTAAACCTTTGTCCCTAAAAATTACTTCACAAAGGAAAACCTCTACTCATGGGAAATTCTCTCAATCTTTATTTAAAATAAGAAAGTTTCATTTGAAATGTTTTAAAACATGCTAGCTGTATGACTTTAAATATGGTTTGATGCATAGTTTGCTTTGTTTCACCTATATTAGAGTCTAGTTAACTTGCTGAGTCGGATTTTAACCTGCTTTGTGAAAAACGTTGAACGCAGGGGATCTTAGTCACTTGTACTAGTGGAGAGCATTGCTACAGTCCAAGTAATTAGTTTTTAATTGATGATGTGTGTTCCTTCATCCTACCCATACGTTTGTTTCTTATTCCTATTTTGAGTAGGCCAGTTACAAAGATGAGTTAATGATCTAAGTAAAAGTTTAGTTCCTTGTAAAATACTTATTCTTTTGGGCCTGTTTGTGGAGTGTTAGAAATACAGGATGTAGTTGCTGATGGTTTTTATATTATGTTCTGTAAGATAATGCAGTAAGAGTAGTCACACTGAACAACACTTGGAATCATATGGAACTTAGGTAAAGTGGTATTTGGAATTTTTTTCTCTTTGTTAAATTCTCCATATTTTTATGATTTGCTTCATGAAAATGATAAAGATAGATTCAATTTATTATGCCAGATCTACTACCACAAACTACCCTTCAGTGGGCATTCTTTTTGTCATAGGCCCACTTATTTTAAGCAGCATATCACTGAAGGTCTAGCTCCATTAAAAGTTGTTGATTTTGGTTATTGTAGCATTTGCCCTTCATCAGCATCTCACTGGTTCTACTGAGAGAGTAGTTTTTATTTTATCATTATACTTACTAGCTTTTGGGAAAGAGGGAGAAGGGAGTCATTTGGACATTGTCAACTGTTTGGAGGTTTGCATTTCCGGATCATCTGCCCTGTCATAAATCTCTACTTAAAATACCCACTGATTTTTGTGTAACCACAAGTAAGATACAAATTAGGACGACAAATGAACTGTAAAGGAATACAAATCACGTATAAGGCATTTTGAAATGAAATATGACCAGCTCTTGATTGCTTGTAAACTGTTCACACATTGCATTAGTGATTTCTGCTTTCAGCTTCTCGGTGGCAGGGCTGTCTTCACAGTGTATATTATTCATCAACATTGTGTTCCATTGGCTCTTTCTTCTTAAGTATAAACTCTATTTAAGAAGGAGATGGAAGCGCTGGCCAGGTGTATCAATTCGTTGGAGTGTCGTCCTGTACACCAAAAGGCTGTGGGTTTGATCCCTGTCAGGGTGTGTGCAGCAGCTGATCCATGTTTCTCTCACATCAGTGTTTCTCTCTCTCTCTCTCTCTCTAAAAATCAATGAAAAGAAAAATCCTCAGGTGAGGATTAAAAAAGAGCAATGGAAGGGTAGAACACTTCAAAGGAGATACCATTAATGGAGATAACAACAAAATCATTATAAGTTGGATCTACTCAGGAAAATGAATTCCTGTGCCCGTATTTAGTTGAAATGTAAACAAAAATTTAGCTTATTGTTGATCTTTGTTTTGGGGGGTTTATAAATCATATTTATACTCCTTCCTCCCAACTTGGGGAATGATTTCTCAATTTTGCATTTTCTCTTCAAATTCTCCACAGTAGTGATGATGTAGCATGCCCTAAGCTGAAAGGGGGGCAGCACCTGTTGGCAGGAATCCACCCTGTGGATGGAGAGTTCAGTCCCTGTCTGATTCGATACATCTACATCCTTGCTGGTATTTATGATATGTCTCTATTTTATAGAACCAAATTGAGACACCCTCACTCAGTAAAACATAAGTTGGTCTGTAATCAATGAATAATGGTACATTTGGGTTGCTTTGCTGTCCTCCACATGATGAGGTAACCAAAATAGTATGTTCTTCCAAAGTGATGTAATGAGGAAAAGAAAAACAGTTGGAGAATGTTCTGGACCATTAGGAAGATGACAGAAAAGCAGGTCAACGCAACATATCAGAATGTCAGCCATGGAGCAGCTATTGAGCCTTACGAATTGATGAAAGTTCTGCAACTTGCATTTTCGTAGTTTTTTAAATGGTAATATGACCTATAAGTCCTAATTTTAGGAAAACAAAATTGGATGTGTAAAATGTGTATAGGAGTAAGCATAGCTTATGTCAACTTAAAAATTTACAGTGCTATTATTGCCATTGAGTTTATAAATCATTTCATTTGAATGATATGTTGTAACATGGCAGCTACTGTGTTATGTCTTAAAATACAAGAAAGAATATTAACCACTTAGTTATTGTTATGTGAGATCTCATAGAGTTAGACTTTCATCCAGCCATTTAGCGTTTGAGCTATTACAAAAATGAAGACATCAGTTTCAATTTCTCATCTTTCATGTGATATGGAGTCATTCTCATATTTTGTACCACCCCAATAACATTGTTTTGGGGAGACCCACCAAATCCTGTGGGGAAAAAAGGTGGATTGGGGAAGCCATCTTTCCAAAGTTGCTCTCTGAATGGATCTAAGTAGTTAAAATCACACCAACAGTGATGAATTGAAAAGAAGGGGAAAGTTTGTTATTACAGTAAACTTGTGATTATTTGCCCTAAAAGAAGGGAGAATAAATTACCAACAGTGCTGACTTTGGCCCACATGTCAGATTTAGTTTCACCCTCAGGAAGTAACCCTGCCTTCTCTCCTTTATGGCTATCCTTTCTGATTTTGATTCTTTTCACTTCTATAATTATAGTGCTTATTGAACTTTAGGCTAGGAATAAAATAGTTATGGAAATGGTGATAGTGTTATAAAAGGAACTTAATTAAATACAGCCAAGAGTTACATGAAAAAATTAAAAGCAGTATCCATACTGGCTTGTCTGCAAGTCACGAATAATTGACTTTCAGATTACAGCAGTAGGATTCATTCATTCATTTAACAGGATTCAGTAATAGTGATGGATGACTGCAGGAATTACAATGACAATGGTCTTGGCATCTGTGCTGGTTTACTTGGAGGGGGAAGAGCAGCAGTGCACCGAGGAACTCATCAGAAGGCGGTGTCCGGCCCAGAGTCAGCTTGTGGTTATTGGAGTTACTCTGGGGGGAAAGGCTCACCGTACAGTATGTTACAAAAACGAACCTTTAAATGGTCTGAATTTGGCTTTAAGAGAAAATCCTAGACAGTAAGATAATTAATCTTAATTTTTTATGATCTTTCAGTCCTTTTGAAGTGGGACTTTTTAGTATTTACTGACAAAATTTAATTTTAAGGAATTTAAGGTAACATTTCTTGGAGTACTGAAAATTGTTGGTTCTCTAAAACTCTTCCATAAATTAGTATTGGCTCTTTATTTTCTAACGAGGGTTGTGGAGTGTCTGTCTCTGAGGAGCCTACAGTGCTGCTGGGTGCCTTCTGTGCCCATGTTACAGTGTCACGCAGCAGCCTCCCCCAGAGCTGACCCTGGTGCAGTCTCTGGTGCAGGTGAGGGGAAGTCATCTGCTCCAGGGTACAAGTGAAGGAAATGGCAGAGCCAGGGTGTGAACCCGAGTGTCTGGCTCATCTTCCTGAACTCTGCCCTTTTCTGCTTTTCCACAGGGGCGCGCCTGAAACCTTTCTGAACTATGTGCTAGAATGACCTTTAAAGTTCACTGGGTCATTTCTGTCAAATTGGAATGCAGTCCTTTAGCATAAGCAACAGCTTTGGGATCCAGATGTTCAGTTCATCCCATGTCACTCTGATACGCGCTTAGAGTGTGCCATTCACTATCTAGGTCAGTGAGTAACGCTTGGCCTTGCCTTGAGGGCTGTTTATGGAATAAGATAGGAAAGGAACAGATGGCAGCTCTTAGCAGAAAGAGTAATCATTTGTGGAGGGGTGTGGAGAAAGGAGGCGAGGAAAAGACTCGATGCAGCCAGTAGGGATGGCGTTATCTGGCTAGGGACAGGCTGTGAAGACCTGTTACCGTGGGAGGGGAAGACAGCTGAGGAGTCAACGGTGTGAGGGTGTCATCTGAAAGGAGCTTCCTGTCTAGGGAAGGTGCTGCGCACCGCCAATACAAGGCAGACTGTAAAGGCGTTTTGGTGTGCAACTCTCAGATGTCTTCAGGGGAGACTGTTTCTAGTCGTTAGTCAGTCTTACTTTGAGGGTAGTGATTCTGTATTTTAGCTTATGGAAGACTTGCCACAGCAGACAAAATTTTTCTAGAATAACAGCATAATCATTAAGGGAATAAGATTGTTCAGTGTCTCTATTTTCTAAGTCTGTAAAGACTTACTAATCTACATTTGTAAATACTGTATCAGAAGGCTTTCCCAAAGAATGTTAAAGACCTGAAAAGAAGCTAGTTTTGTACATTCGCTAATAAATCTTCTGTTTCTACATTACGTTTCAGAGTTTTTGCCTTTTTAATTTTGTAGACATGTTTGCTTGGAATGTTCTTTACTTGCAGTTATTGAACAAACCACTAGGTGATGCTGAGAGACTTCATATTGTGGAAAACCAACAGTGGAACTGCCTTTTTTTTTTTTTTTTTTTTTTTTAACCTGCCAGCTCCTTGAAAATAAGCAAACCAACAGTAATAGCCAGAAGCAGCATTGATTCCAGGGAAGGGTTGGTGTAGAAACTAAAGGTTTCTGTCCAGCCAATACAGGCTGTTTCCCAGCTGAATATCAGAAGTCAGCTAACAGTCATTTTTAAGTTTGATCTATTCTCTTGATTCCACAGAGTTTGAATGTTGCATCCTGCAAGTGTGCAGATTATTCTGGGCATGTAGCTTAGGTACAAATATTAGAGGAGATGCATTTTTCAGTGGAGCTTAGAGCAGTTAATTCTGGATGTTTTTGCACCTGCTTCCCTTTTGAGAGTGGAGTTAACCTTGTCATAAATGATTTTTTAACAAGATATGAATTTAAAGTACTATTGATGATCATCTATAAGCTTTCTTCTTTATTTATTTTTCTTTCTTTATTTTTTATTGTTTTAGTCTGCTAAAACAGTTAACATGGAAGGGATGTTTCAGATAGATCTTGTATGCCTGTTCCTGGCCATTTTCTTTCCAGTTCCTGCAGGGTCTGTATTGAACAGGAATTAATGTCATCAAGACTCTTCCGCACCTCCCCCTTGGATCTTTGCCCCAAACCCCCACCCTAGAAGCTTTGGCTTCCTGTGCCCTTGAGACCCTGGAACCTGCTTCCTTCCCCACTACCAATTCAACCTGCCCCATGCTTCTGGATCACTGTTACCGGTTCTTCTCAGCCTGTCACTTGGGCGTGGTGCTGTGTGTGTTGCCAGAATGCAATCTCGGCCCCAGATTGCAGGGGCCCGTGTGGATGTGAAATGCAGCTATGTTACTTGTGGGTCTGTGAGTGTAAGTATACTGTTTACTGGTGTCATCTGGTTGCCCCTTAGCAGCACCTCTAAAAAGTAAACTCATTATCTCATCACAGCACAAAACAAAAAATAACCCACTCTTCCTGATGTATTTCTTCTCTGGGTAGAAGGCACCATTACTCCAGCTGGAGACGGTCTTCTGGTATCAGCTGCCATCTGCTGTCATTGGCCCCTGGTTGCCTCAGGGTTTCTCCAGTCCTTGGGTTGGGCTGAGCATCCCTTCCACTGACCTTTCAGCTGCTTCTGCCCTGTGATGTCCCTTCTTCACTGTTTGAAAGCTCTCCTGCAGCAGGGCCACCTCTTAATCACCTCTGTGCCTCAGAGCTGGCACCTACGCAGGGTTCTGCCAATGGTGGTGTTTAATAGAGGTCCTGGTGTTAGGAATCAGTTGATTTTGAGACTTACATTTTTGTAAAAACTTAACGGGTTCTAGATGTAAAAATACAGCAAAGCGTTACAGGTGTCATGCTGGGTATTCATTTGGGATTGGTGCTTATTTGAAAATGCATTTTTTTGGTAATGTTTATATCAAATACCTGGCGCACATTGGATGTTATGGACTGTTGTGATAACATGCCGCAAAGATATGTAAAAATGAACTGTAAGTAGAAGATCTTAAACCTGTGGAGCAAAGTTAGCATCTGAAGCCTTAGAGTAAAAGGATTTTAAAATGGAGTCTGTTGTCTACTGAGAAGAAAGAGCCTAGCCCCTGGAGTCAGGTAGACCCAAGTTCATGTGTCAGCTCAGTTGTGTGACCTGTACCAATTACCTATCCCTTTGGACTTCATTTTCACACCTGTAAAACGGGAATGATACTGGTGTCTGTCTGACAGGGTTGTGAGGATGATTATGAGTAATGCAGACAAAGCTCCTAGCACGGCATCTGCCACATGACCGGTACTGTGTGTGCTGGGCATGGTCACATGGAGCTTGTGGTGAGCCCTGCAACTGGTCTGTTACTCATTGAAGGCCCGGTACTGTTCCCTGTAGTGAAAGAGGTCAGAGTTGTTTTGCAGGCTTAGTCCAATTGAACAGATCCCATTGAGCCTGTAATGTTTTACTTCTTGTAGGTGGGAAAATTATGCCCTGTGCGGCCTCAGGGGAAAGAGGGCATTTACTCTTGACAGGAGTGAGTGAGTGTGTGTTGACATTAGAATTTTGCAAATTAACTCCATTTAATGCTTAAGCCTGGCACCTGCCAGTCCAACCGTGCTTTAGAAAAGGCTTCTTTTGTGTGACTGATAAGTTAGATGGATGCTACCATCAAATGGATGCTCATCAAGTGCTTTCCTCACACACAGTTTAAGGGAGGCTGTTGGCCACACGCAGACCATGCATTTCCGGTGCTGGCTGTGCGACCTTGCTCCTGTATAATCACAGGCAACTCGTTAACCTTTGCAAACCTCAGTTTCCGTACTGTGGAAAGGGGGATAGTGGTGGTACTCCTGGATTGCTAAGGGTTAAGTATGGCCAGTTAACTTCTGTGCATTGTGAAGCGCTCGCTAAGTGTAGAAGGTGTCCATAAATTGTAGCTGTCACTGTTAGAAGTCTCATAACAGGACATTTCTGAAAAAAAAAAAATATTTAAAGCATTTATTTTTAAGTCATTGAAGCATTGTATAAAGATGGCACTTACAGCTATCTTATGACTATGAAGAAGAGTGATGTCCAGGGGCGAAATCTGAAGATAGGAAACTTGTTTCTAACTGGAATAAAGGAATCCCAGTGTACAAAGCAGTCCCTAAACTCCACTCCTGATGAAAAATGCAATTTGGCTAGTAGGAGCTAGTGGTCCCAAAAAGGAGTGTCACCCACTGAACAGTCATCGAACACCCACTGTGATGTTTTGTGTACCGAAGTAGGTGCTGGGCATTCAGACATGGGTGAGAGTCAGGCTTTGCACAGAAACACCTACATAGCGAGAGTCTCGGGGGCCGTGCTGTTTAGTGAGGCCTGCCTCACTGTCGGTGTTTGAGGAAAAAGTCTGTCTCTTAACATCTGTTCTCTAGTACTGACATACTCTTTTTTGAGCTTTTCTGTTTCTTATTCATGCCCTAGGTATATTCCCACAAGAAGGCAAATAAATATTGGTGCTTGAGGGAAAATAATTTTTTAAAAATTTCAATCATTGCCCTGGCCAGGTGGTTCAGTTGGTTGGAGCATTGTCCCATACACCAGAAAGTTGTGGGTTTCATTCAGGGCACATGCCTGGGTTAGAGGTTTGATCCCCAGTCAGGCTGCGGACGGGAGGCGACCTATTGATGTTTCTCACGTTGGTGTTTCTCTCCCCCCACTTCTTCTTTCTCTGAAATCAATGAAAACATATCCTCAAGTGAAGATAAAAAAATTTGGTCATGAAATAATGTGCATAATGTTGAATAGAATGAAGCTTTAATATTGTATGCCTTTTCTTTGGATATGTGCTTTATTGTCAGGGCTTTGAACAATCTCTCAGAAAAACGGAAAAATGATGTTACTCACTAGATGTCATTAACTTCTTAAATATCCTTCTTTACTCTTTCAGAGTTACTGGAGAATGTAACCCTAATACATAAACCGGTATCGTTGCAACCCCGTGGACTGATCAACAAAGGAAACTGGTGCTACATTAATGCCGTATCCTTACATGCCGTCCCCACGGCCGGCTCACTGCAGCTTTCTCCTCGGACACATTTGTTGTAGTTCAGCTTTCATGAGCTATTTACCCTAAATTTTGAATCCAGAATCTTGGTTCCTTACTTAATCTGCCTACCTTGTTTATAACAGTGTTATTCCCAATATCCCCACCCCCCGAAAAGAAAAGAAGATTTGCTGACCTGGTAATGACAAAATCAGGCAAGTTTTAACCTCAGTAGAGTGGTCCCAAATAATAGGGCAGAGTGACCATTTACAACTGGAAATTTGTTTTCATTGATTTGATTATCTTGACTGAATAGGGTTCTTGTATGTAAACTGCTGATTGCAGAGTAAACCCTTATGTGGATATCAAAAGGCAGTCACTCCCATGATTATTTGGTTTATTCCCTTTTGTGTTTACATATCTAAGTTGTTCAGCATCCTTGGCTTGTTTTGTTTTGTATGCGCTTGTGCTTGATGTGCCTTTTGGAAATTTGCATGTCTGTTTGATTTCCTTTACACTTCCCTACTGCCGATGTTTCAGACACTGCAGGCACTGGTTGCTTGCCCTCCGATGTATCACCTGATGAAGTTCATTCCTCTGTATTCAAAAGTGCAAAGACCTTGCACGTCAACGCCCATGATAGACAGCTTGTAAGTAAGGTGCTTAAAAATGTGTTGAGGGAGCGTGTTTCCCCCCTTATCATCAGAACTCATGTAGTTTAGCAAAGTTCTTAATTTCCTGCAAGTGAATTCTATAGTTCTATTTTTTTAAATTTTAGTATTTATGATTTTGTATAGAAGTTAACTAGAAATGCAATTGAAGCATTGTTTATTTTCTTAGATCCAGGGAATTTTAGTGTTTACTTACAATTTACTTACAGTTTATCACTTACAGTTTACCAAAATTTTATATAGAAAATATTTAGGAACTCACTAGCTATTACAGTATTGGTTGCCTAAAATCTGCTATCTTCATACTAATTAATATTTTACATAGCCACCATGGCTTTTTAGTAAAAGCATGTTTTTTGAAACAGTGCACTACTAACCATTTTTTCTCCCACGTTTAGTGTTCGGCTAATGAATGAGTTTACTAATATGCCAGTACCTCCAAAACCCAGACAAGGTGAGTGGAAGTGAGGTCTTCTGATGTTAGTACATACTGTTGGGAAAAAAATGTTGTTTTTAAATGTAAGTTACTATACCTATGCTATTTTCAACAATGGATGAGCATGGGAGAGAGTTTGGATGACTGTGATTTTCGTTATTTTCAGACTTCCTTTTTGTTACAAAATCTATGTCCTCTTTCCACTGCAGCTCTTGGGGATAAAATCGTGAGGGATATCCGCCCTGGAGCTGCCTTTGAACCCACATATATTTATAGACTCCTGACAGTCATAAAGTCGAGCCTGTCTGAAAAGGTTTGGGACTCCTTTATTGTAGCCAGTATAAAGTGTTGCCTTTTATTCCATTTTGTGCCTTAACTTTGCTTACTCAGTGCTTGCTCTCTGCTTTAAGTGTTGTTATTGGCAGGTGTGTTCAGTAGGTTTAGGCTTGTTGTAGAGTCAGTAGCTTGGATGGATTTAAAGAGGATGGTGGTAATCATCGTGATCATCATAATCAGAGCCAACTCACGTATCACTTACTGTGCACCAAGTACTGTTACAAGTTCTTTTATGTATTGACTTAACCCTGTGAGTAAAGTGGGATTAGTCTCTCCTTGATACATTTGAGAAAAGTGAAGTCCTTGTTCAAGGTCACACAGCTAATATGTGGCAGAGCATGGCTTCAGAGTCAGCTCCTTAACACTGCACTGTACTGCCTTTGAGGCAGAGGGGGCGATTGAGTCGGGGGTAGTGGCAGTGATCAGGAGAGGTTCTGCTGTCATACTCACAGGCTTTAGCTGCTTCTCAGGCCCCTGAGCCAAAGGGCACATCTGGGGCTGCTACTTTCACAGCCCTGGGGCTATGCAGCGAGGTGGCCCTCCACAACCGGGGCTTGGTCTTCTGTTTCGTTTAACAAAAAAAGCAACTCTGAGGTAACTTTTTTTATAAAGATGATGTATATTTATTGTAAAAAGATTTCAGAAATAGAGAAAAGCATGACAAAAGTTACTAGTTCTATCACTTAAGTGTTTAGTCTGCCCCTGCTTTCTTCCATCCTCTCCCTTCCCCAGTCTCAGCTGTCCAAAGAAAAACTCAACATGTTTTGGGGGGAAATACTTTATATGAAGATGTGTTGACAATTTAAGAGGCAGCATAGCTTGAATATGCAGGTGTTACATTTCTTGCTGGTCTTAGATAGTAAGTGCTTAAAACTAATGTGATTGTATTTGACCTTTTCAGGGTCGACAAGAAGATGCTGAGGAATACTTGGGCTTTATTCTAAATGGACTTCATGAGGAAATGTTGAACCTAAAGAAACTTCTCTCACCAAATAATGAAAGTAGGTTATGCTGTATTCACTACAAAAATGTGTGAGAACATTTTCTTAAGAATTATTTTAAAATAAATGTTATATACTCATATATTAAGTTGCTTCTCCCCCCCACCATCATTTGCCCTTCAAAATTCCTTACTTGTTAACTAGTTATTTTTACATTGCCCAGTATGTACCACTGATAAATACATATATGTATGTTTGGATAAATTGGATATATTTGAAAAAAATCTCTGCTTTTTCTTTCAATTTTTAATTAGGAAAATGATCAAACTGAAAAAAAATAGCGTAGTGACTACCTCTGTCACTGCTGGATTCTGAGATTGTTAACCTGTCATTCTCTCTATGTGCACACAAAGTATATGTGCGTGTTTTTCCTGAATGCTTCAAAAATTAAGTTGCAGATAGCAGTTTAGTTCACCCCTAAGTACTTAAGCGTACATCTGAGGATAAGAGAATTTTTCTCCATGTCTAGCATCCTTAACCAAATTAAGAAAAGTAACTGGAACTACATAACAATATCTACTTTCTAGTCCATCTTCAAGTTTCCCCACTTGTCCCAAGAATAGCTTGTAAAGCTGTGTGCGCAAGCCGGATTCAGTAGTCACACACACTGCTCTTGGTGTGGAACACACTCTGGTTTTGTTTTAAAACTATAAATGACCAGTCTGGGTAGGTAGTGCATGTAGAACTTAGTATTTTAATTTTTTGCTGTTCTTGTTGTAAATAGTAACCTAAGTAGACTCTCTGCTTTTCAGAACTTACTGTTTCCAATGGACCCAAAAGCCACTTGGAAAACGAGGAAGAGCAGGAAGAACCAGGCGAAGGAAGTGAGGACGAGTGGGAGCAAGTGGGCCCCAGAAATAAGACTTCAGTTACGCGCCAGGCGGACTTTGTTCAGACTCCAATCACTGGCATTTTCGGTGGACACATCAGGTTTATGCTTTTCTGGAATAATTTTGTATTTGCCTTTTTCAGGGTTTTGGAATTTTGCCAAAGGGGGAAGGTATAAAACTTGTCCTAAAAATTTTGACTTGGTGGTTTACCTTTACACTTCTGTGCCCTCTCTTTTCTGGGACTTCTAGTCCTTCTCTTGCCAGTCCCCACTGCTTTCACACCACACATCCGTGGCCTTTCTGTGAGGGCGCTGTCCCCAGGGGCCTGGCTGCCACTGAGTTCCTCACTCTCCCTGTCAACATTGACATGCCCTTAGTTCTGCTGTTCACAGCTAGGTAGGTAGGGAAAGACAAGTTAATTGAAATACATGCTTTGTTACGAGAAGAAATTTCAAGTATCTGATTGGAGGGGTTTTAGGCACTAAGACCAAGTCAGAAAGTTAAGGGAATGTAGGAGAGAGACTTTTACCCAGAGGAGGTCATGTAACCTAGGCTGGAGTACCTGGCACCTCTTCTGCCCCAGTTCCCTTAAACCACTGCTTTTCGTGTATTCACCAAGGTTTATTTATTGACATTAGAGCCATTTAGTGCCGCTGGGATGCGGAATTCACTAAGACTCATGCCATTTCCAGGGAGGTTAGCTCCCCCAGTGTGACAGGACCTCAGTACAGCACAGTTCCTCTCCGAAGGTCTCTCAGCAGAACCTCCTATGTTTCAGTGAGACCCTAGCCTGCTGCTGTCCCGACTGCCGTGTATCCACAAGAACTAGCACCCTTTCAAGGCATCGAGGGTTAATTCCATCCTTCCCTGCTCTGAAACAATTTGGGTTGAGCACCTTTCAACAGGCTAATGAAAACCTTAGGAAATCTGCCCGGACTGTCTCGAAAGCTAGTCAGTGATACTGTAGGACTGGATTTAGAAGCCAGTTGTGCCACCGTGTGACCTTGAACAAGTTAATGTATGCCCGCCATTGTGAGTTACTCCCAGGGCCCCTCTCTGTTCTGGAGTCTCCATGTCAGCCTGTGGTCAGGTGCTCTGGGAACGCCCAGCCTCCGATAGCTGCCGCTGTGACTTGTTTTTGCCGGGTATGGCTCCTTGGGTTGGGCCGAGCTGGGAGCAGGAAGCAGTGAGAGGAGGCCGAATGTGCTCTGAGCTGTCCGTGGACCAGCGGCCTGATACTAGCATTCTTGGGCACCCAGGGATGGGAGGGGGTGATGAGGGAACAGAACAGGTGAATGCAGTGAGAGCACCATATTTTTGCCCAGGTACAGTATCAGCATTGCAATGCCAGTGATGGCCAGCATACGCAGAGGTTCCACAGCTGTCCGAGAATGACCACTGGGAGAAACGAGTATGGTCCCTGGTGGCCTCAGCCTCTGCGGGCTCTTTTTGTTGAGATTGGTTGTTGATGGGTCTGTTTGGAAAATGGTAAAGGAAAGAGGAGTTGCTTCTTATACTTGAGGAACTCCTTTTCTTTGTATAGTAGCCATCGTAAGTATGATTCTTTATTCCGACCAGTTGAAAGGTTTTCTTCCAAAATTCTTCCTCTGCTGGTGGCTTTTCAGTTTCCTCAGAAAAACCAGAACCTTTCTCCACCTTTCCCCCCTTGGACACTTTTGATAAAATCAGGCCCTTTGAGCCTGGAGGACCACTTCATGGTTTCTTCACCAGGTTTAATTAGTGGTTTTCCCACTGTTCTTCAGAACCAAGGGAGTAGCTGTCCGTCTCATGTCTTTACACTTAAAAGGAGCGTGGAGATCCCTCCTAAGATAGTGTTGGGAAAATAGCGTATGAAAGTTAAACCTTCAGCAGAAAAGCTTTTAGCTCGCTCTTCATGCATCTGCTCTGAAAAGTCTGAATATCTGGCCACACCCGTTTTATTCTGTTTATAAACTAGGTCACTTAGGCTGTAGAAATAGAATCCCTTGTTGAATTCTTGGAACATTTCCTTGCTGAGGCTAAGTGAGAGATGGGCCGAACACACAGTTTTTACTCAGAAAAACTTAGAAAAAGAAAAATGAGATGAAAAACCAGCTAAGAAAACAAGGTTGAATTGGCAGCCTTCTTCTTGAGGGAGGTAGCCCTGTTTCCTGGAATGTTAACTTGTTTTTTATTATACGCACCCTGCTCCTCTTCTTTGTAAGTCATTTTTATAGAGGAAAATGCCATTAAGAATATTCTGTTTATCTTGAGGTTTCCTCTGTTTTATTAGAGCAGGCTATGATAATTTGAGAAAATGAAAAGTGTCAGCATTTTGAGGCCATGGCAAGATAGTCACATTTATTAACTGGTGCATTAAATGTGGAGTGGAGGTGAAGGAATTTGAAGGCGAAATATGTTTTCTTCAGAGCGCTGAACTGGGGAAATTATCAACTGCTGTACTTAGTTACTAGAAATACTTAGGAGGTGGCATTCAGCAGAATTATTTTTAAATTCACTGTTTTTGGCTCTTCTGTTTTCTCTGGTCTTCTGAAAGTGATATTGAATAATCTTATTTTTAGTGTTTATTCCTCTTGTTGGATAATCTTAAGAGAAAGTGGGAAGGAGTGGTCTCTTAAATTTTTTGTTTTGTGTTCAATTCTTAGATCTGTGGTTTACCAGCAGAGTTCAAAAGAATCTGCCACTTTGCAGCCATTTTTCACGTTGCAGTTGGATATCCAGTCTGACAAGATACGTACAGTCCAGGATGCATTGGAAAGCTTGGTGGCAAGAGAATCTGTCCAAGGTTATACCACAAAAACCAAACAAGAGGTATATTCATGGTTGATCTCGAACCTTTCTACTGAGGCACTCTGGTGTGGTAGAAAGAACATAGTATTAGGAATGAGGACAAGTGAGTTCTGCCTCTTAAATCAGTTGCTTAAATTTTTTGGACTCCTTTAAGTTTTCACATTTTTTAATGAAATGGTCTAAACAGATGATCGTAACAACCTCCTTTAGCTCTGAATCATGTAGCACAAGGTAATGGTCTTGCAGATTATTTATCCTGAGTTACATTTGCGTGTCTGGCAATCTAACCACGATACCACAAAATCAGTTCTGCCCCTGTCAGAGTCTGAACGGCTTACTTGCATTCCAGATATCATAGAGCACAATGTCATGAGATTAGGACATGAAAGAGATTCAGAGCACATCTGTTTTTGCATTTGATTGTAGATCTTCAAGGATATTGAAATATTGGAAGTAATTGTTCTGGTGCCTGTTGTTCTTTGATTTGATCTGAAAAAGATAAAAATCCATCTTCATGCATTGAGAAGCAGATTATAGCTTAGTGTGGTGTACTTGTCAGCTTAGTCAGGAGAGATGGTAAGAGTCTGCTTTTTGAGAGCTTATCAGTTCCCAGCTGTCCAGATGTGCCAGTGTTTGCCAGTTTCCGCCTGTACAGTTGAGGGTGTTTTCTCCATTGTATACCCTGAATTGTGGCAGTGAATTCATAAATGTGTGCTGGTGAGATGAGTGCGGGGTAGTTGTGGGCAGGGCTTTTTTTTTTTGAACAGTTTATAGTATTCCTCTGAAGCTCGATAATTCGAGCTAGGTGAGTACCCAACACCAACCAGAATTATCTTCTGGAGGGCGGGCCCCTTGTAGTACAGGCTTCCCCTGCTAGGTGAGTGTTCTGGGAACCCATCTGTATCTGTGTACCAGCTGGCGTTGTTGTGTGAGGGTGTGTTCGGTTTCAGTGAAGACTCGGCACGTCTGCCCATTTCATGATGGGTGATTTACAAGCATCCCTACCCACACTGCACTGAGCGTTCAGGTTTTGACCAGAAATGGCATAATCCCTGTGCCCCACCCTCCTCTTCAACAGCTCTCGAGCTCTGAGCATTTGTTTTTTGTTTCTTCGGATGAAAAAAGTCCTCAAAGGGAAATGTTTTGCCCATGTGAAAGGGGTGAAACAAAAAATGGCAGAAGCACTAAAAAGCATCGAAATTGACAAGTTCAAAAACTGTTTTGAGTGATGGAAAGAAGTCTCTATTGGTGTTTTGCATCAAATGGACAGTACTTTTGAAGGTGACCGAAGTTTAAACATGTAAGAAAAAATACTTAATTTTTTAATAAATAAATTCTGGTATTTTTGGAGTCCCCCCCTTGTAGTGGCTGCAGGGTGAAGAAAGATGTCCCAGCGTAGAACACCTGTCTGCCCCTTGCATGACTGAGGTGGACGTACCCTTGCCTTGCAGCTGGTGCCCTGAGTGAAGGACAGAAGTAGTAGGTGCTCCTCTGGGGTCTTTAGTTCATCAGGGGTCTCCTGCTTCAGATTGGTCAAGCCAGCCTGTTGGGGGATTTGCAGAAGTTATACCTAACCTTCCACCATATTTTCTGATTGCTTCTCACAGTTTTGTTTAAAATAATAAAACTGGTAGGAACCAGTGACAGAAATTTGGCAGTTGGCTTTGTGAGAAAGCTAAGAAGATTCTGGTGGTGGAACTTAAAGGAAGAGAAAGATAGTGGATATCTGTCTCAGGGAGCTTGGTTTGTGTGACAGGGTTGTGAATGTGGCTGTGGGGACTGTCCACTTGGCTTGTTGTGTGGCAGCTGTGATTCCAAAGGCGGACTCGCTCGTCCTGGCCACCGTGCCACTCTCCCTGCTCTCTTCTCTGAGCCAGCCGTGCGGGTCTGCCTACTCGTCCTGCTGCTGTAGCTGTCCCCGGGGGCTGCCCGGAAAGCCCTGCGTGACATGTCTGTATCCTCTCCTTTGCTTCTGCTGCACTTACACTTGGGAGTTTGGGGAGAGTGGAATGGGAAGTGCAGGTTGAAGTAGAGGGAATTGGTGGCCTGTTGTCAGAGAGTGGGGAGGAAAGAGGATTTATTCTAGATAGCCGGTTTAGAGGAAGACTCAGGAAAGAAGGGGCGTTTTGATGGAGCCTTGAACATGAAAAAGAACAAGGCTGACTGTTCTAGCTCCGGGACCAGGGTGCTGTGTGGTTATAAGAGTAAGCACTCGGAAAGGCAGATGTGTGAGGAAGGAGCATTTGGACAGGTTGCAATACCTGTAAACACATTTTCTGGAGTGTGGGTTTTTGGTGTTTTTTTTTTTTCTTTCTTTCTTTCTTTCTTTCTTTCTTTCTTTTTTAATGCTGTATTTAGTTTTACATTTTTTAGGACAAATGTCTTTTTTTTCTGTGGAACACAGGATGATGTTCCATTGGAAAATAGGATTATACAAAACATTGCTATATAGAAAAGGTCTGCTTTGGTTGAGTGCTAAGAAAGTATGCCTCAGTTTGTCTGGAAACCCAAAACACATTTAAGAATTTCAGATTAGCCACCTAAAGAAGTGCTTGAAGTTTAAGGTCAGACTCCTAGGTTGCTACACTGAGAAGCATCCCAGAGATATGTTAGTCTAGATCCCTTGACTCACAGTGAGGAAACTGGAGTCATCACCCCTGGTTTTAACTTTGAGCTGTAGTCACACTTTCACTCACTCGCAAGTTCCTGTTAGATACAGAGGCACTAGAATACGGAGACCAGTGGGCATGGAGAGAGGCAGAAGGTGGTTTTCATACCTGGGATCTTAGTCTAGGTGGGCAGACAGGCATGCAGGGGTCTGTGAACTCACCAGACCCGAGAAGTGATAACCGCGGAGTTTGCTTTCTGCAGTCTGGCCCTAAGATGCCTTCAGCCATGTACACATACAGTCTTCCGAAAGCTTTCCCAGCACTTTCTGGGCCCTGCTGTCTTTCAGATTGTTGCTTCAACAAATATTTCTACCCAAAGTGTTCTCCATGTAAATACAGGAAGCATCAAGGAGTTCATAAGTTCAGAGAGCATTAAAGGAATTAAGTATTGTTTGTGAAGTTGTACTTTAATAAAAAGCATTCATTAGACCTGTGAAAGAGTGTATCAAATTATTGGTTAGAATGAATAGTTTTAGCATTACTTAAAGCATCCAACTCAAGAAACACATTGGCCTCAGTTTTATCAAAACTGTGTTATTAAAAAACAAGCTAATAAATATATAACTCAGGGTTAGCTTTTTACAGTTATGCTAATTTGTTGTTAGTGCTACAGAGCAAAGGTTTTTAATGTGAGCTCACAGAGGGGCTCGGGTACCCCCTGCAGCAGTAACATAGGCCCTTTTCTGAGAAGACTGCTGTGGCTTTCTAAGCTTTCCCAGAGGCCCCTTGGCCCAGGTGAGGGTGAGAAGCACTGTGGCGTGCCGTGAGGAGCCAGCGTCCCATGGAGGGCTGGGTGGAGGCGGCGCCAGCTCTGCTGCCCGAGTGCGGCGCCAGCGTGCCCTGTGTGCTTTGTGTCTCAGGTTGAGATCAGCCGGAGAGTGACTCTGGAAAAACTCCCTCCTGTGCTTGTGCTGCACCTGAAACGCTTTGTCTACGAGAAGACCGGCGGCTGTCAGAAGCTTATCAAAAATATTGAGTATCCTGTGGACTTGGAAATTAGTAAAGGTAATAAATAAATAGGTACAGCACAAAGCCTTTGTGGTGATAGGACCCTTGGAGGTCTGGGAGCTCAACACATAGTGTGTCTTTAGAATGTCACGATGAGTTTTTTCATGACTTTTTTGTTGTGAATTTATTGACTCTTAATAGACCTTTTCTATTAAAATTCTCATTAAAATGGCTTTTTAAAAATCATAAAATTTTACTAGATTAGAAAAAATCGGTTTTATCCATTAAAATGAGTGTCATTTTTCTATAAAGAATTTATAGATTAATGGCACAAACTAATTTTTCTTATATTACATATTAACAACAATGTGGGCCAACCTGGTTAAATAGACATCTTCTAGGGAGTGGAGACTTTCCCATAGGCCACTGGGGGTCCATTGGACCTGGCTGCAGGAGCGTGTGTGGCGGACTCATGGCATCTGTCAGCCACACATCTCCACAGTGGGGCTGGGCTCGGCAGCGCCAGTTCGCTCCAGCCGCAGCACCGAGTGTACATTGTCCTGCTCGAAGTACAGCTCGAAGGAAGCGTTCCTTGAAAGCTTCAGAATTTGTGAAAAACTGTATCAAAATTTTGATTTTCAGAATATCAGGCTGTCTGTCTGGAAACAGGACAGGAGACATGCGGCAGTGTCTCTGGGTCTCATACAGCCCCTGGGTTCCTGTCATCTTCCTGTTCCTTCCCTCCTCACGGCACGGTACACACACTCCTTGCCCTTCAGGCCAGGTGCCTCAGGAACTGGTGGGTGGCTGCCCTGTGTTTATGATCAGCTTCTATACCCCAGGGGTGTTCCACTTCCTTCTGTGTAGGATTCAGACTCTGGCTCTTCAGCCCCGTTCTTGGGTGTTGCCTCCTTTGGCTGGTAGGTGGGACTCCTGTGCTGGATCATGGTCCTTCCCCCTCACACACTGAGCTGCTTCACTCACAGGCAGCATGCTTCTCTGATCCCATCTCAGGAGCAGAACAAGGGAAAAGCTGGGGTTGAGAATCATGCTGGGTCATCTGTCCCATTCGCATGGCTTCCAGAAAACAGCTTGCAAACAGTCAAATAAGCATCCTTTGACCCACTCTTGTATCTTTCCCCATCCTCAAAATAACTGTCTAGATGGGCTGACTTCTCTGGTTTCTGCACTGATTTTATTTGTGTAGCTTTTCTTGTTACATGCATTGTGTGTGTCATAATTTAGTTTTACTGTTTTCATTATATGTATTTTTATATCAGCTGCCACCTCGAGTGCTTTCTAGGAGAGGAAATGGCAGAGGTGGGGAGGAGGGAAGGAGCCAGTAATCTCCAACTGAACTCCCTGGCCATCCTAGCGGTGCTTCTGCACAGGGGGCTGTGTGTGTTCCGGACCAGCCGGTAGACTAGTGCCCCATGGCGGAACTGTTTCACTGCCATGTAGGAGGAGGTTTGTGGTTTGACTCACATGAAAACCTTTATTTCTTAGGTTTTCCAGGACTAGTTTTTTTTTTTTTTGCCTTTAGGTGGGCAATTTTTCCCCGCATTTTTTGGGGGGGAACATCTGCTTTTAAAGGGTTTCTAGCAATAGTTTAATAGGTTCAGTATATTGCTCATATTTCTTTAATGGATTGGTTGCCTGTTATGTCTGTTACTACACTGGCCAGCTAATTTCCTCATGGGTCATTTTTTATGCAGATAAAGGGATGGAGTTTTGTTATGTGTTCTGGTCCGCCAGCTGATTTCCGTGAGTGGAGACTGCTGTTACCCCTTGGCTTCTGTGATTCAGAGCCTTTCTGTTAGTGCTTTTGTAGATTGGAGCTGTTGATATTTTGTTTTTCAGAACTGCTTTCTCCAGGAGTTAAAAATAAGAATTTTAAATGCCACAGAACCTATAGACTATTTGCAGGTAAGTAAATTTGTACACTGTTACCATATTAAAGCAATAATAAAAGAGTTTCTCCCCAGGCACGATTTTGTTGTAATACCACTTAACATAGACAGTAGATTCCACTCTTGGTGTTACAGTGGACTTTTTAAGTCAGAATATCATTAGAAAATGTGTCTTTCAGCTGAAATTTGGTGCTTGGAATTTGATAGAATATCCTGTCAGCTCTAAGCTGAGCCCAACGTAAGACCTTGTTTGACACCATCATCTCTGTCTCTGAGACAGAGGAGTGGGTTTGGGTTGCCAGGCTGGCGATAAGAGGACATGATCTTTTCTCATTGCCGTTTTGGTACCTGTGGTACAGGGTGCTAGGGATGGCCGTGACATGGAGCCACCCAACTAGGCTGAGTCCCAAACTGGCATTCCGCCATGTCGTCTTGCGTATGGCACTGCCACATGTGCATGAGAGGGTGGCCCGCGCTCACGCGCCCCTCAGTCAGTCACAGGAACCTCCTCATGGGGGGTGGGGGGGCCCTGGCACAGCCCTGTCCCAGAGCCAGGGGCCCTAAAACCCCTTCTCTCCCGGCCTGGAGCTTCCTGCAGTGCCAGCTTATCTTCTAGGCCTTTTTTCTAGTCTTTCTCTTTTACATAGCCGGAGTCTCCTCACCTTGGAGGCTTTATATCTCCTGATAATTATTGCTTACAACAATTGTGTTTGCTTTTGCAGCTGTTTTTGTTGGAATTTTCTAGCTTCTCTATTAACCCTTTTGTGGTGTTGCATTTGGCAAGCCTGGTTGTGATTTAAAGTAACACTACTTGACCCTCACATGTGTATTAGCCTTTCTGTTAGATCCCTTTTTGTGTAACTTGTTCATTCTTGACAACTGTCGTGAAAGGTAAGTGGCGGTGTCCCCATTTTATAAAAGAATAAGCTGAAATTTTTACCCAAGAGGATCATTCACCATTGTGTCCTGCTGAGCAGGGCTTCAAACTCCTCTGCCCTCATCCCGTCCCCACGGTTTCGGACGTCGAGCTGGCTCTGGGTCAGTCAGTGGTGAGGCCCTGTGCCACACTTGCAGGCGTTTGACCCAGCTGGCTCCCCACCAGGCACTATTCCTTTCGACTTTCTCTCCTCCCCCAAGACAGCTGATCAGAGCCCCGCCCCAGGGGCTCTGGGTGGGAGTGGGTACCTTGCTCTCATGGGTGTCTTCAGCCTTTCCTTGCCCTGCCTTGGGATGGAGGCCTCGAGGCCTCAGCTGGCACTCAGGCTCTGCAGCCTACCTCTGCTGCCAGAGGAGTCCCCAGGGTCCAGTCTGGCTCTCTGGGGTTTGGCACTGAAGTCTCAGTGGGTGATGAAGTATTTTTTTGCCATCTCCCTGCAAGCTGTTTCCCTTGGGGTCTGTGTAGGGGAAGGCTGATGGTCAAGGCCAAGGTTTAGGAATTCCTTGTCTCCTGGTCAAGCGGCTCCAGTGAGAGTGCATGTGCCACCCACCCACTGTGGCCTAGGATTCGCATCTGTGTCCTCTTGCCTATGCTCCCGAATCCTCATCTTGAGTCTTCTGATCTCAGAAATAAGGTCACAGGATTAGTTAGAATTTTCTGTAACATGTAAGTAAAGAGGTACTTTGAAAAATTTCTGATTGTGGGACCAAAGAATGCATTAGTAAAATGCATGAGCTTTTTAAAAGAAAGGCTGTCATTCTCAGTTTTGTTCCTGCCAGGCAGCTGGCCCGCTGTCTATGACATGTGGACATAGTAGTTAACCAGGCTGCTGCGTAGGAAACCCGAATGCATGTAGTGTGCTATTCTGTTTTGAATTTTTAGAGTGGAAGTGTCTTAATAGAAAATACAAATGAGTTAAACCCACAGATCCTTTAAATCGTACTGACTCCGTCACTTTTAAAAAGCTCTTGCCCGAGTCCCTTAGGTCTTGGAGGTGGAAACCCAGGATGAGCACCCCGAACTGGATTTGGAGTCATTGTCCTCCCTGCCCGGGGCAGCCTTGGTCACTGTGGCCTGCATGTGGTTAGGCTGTGACCTTGTGTTGGTGCCGTTGTTGGTTTCTCACCTGATTGTCCTACAGTCTTGCTGTCCTGTGTGACCAGTCATGTTTATCCTGAGGCTGGCCAGGGCGAGGGCTGTCCATAGGCACACACTCAGACAGCCTGGCTGGCAACCCTTGCGTCCCCTCTGGGGCAGGTGCTGTGTGTGAGTCATCGTGAAGACAATTCACAGAAAACCTAGAATTCTCATTTTTGCATGTAGTGTAGGCTATTTCTACATCACAAACAATAACTTCAATGAAAATCCATTTTATTGTAATATAATTCACCAGTCATTCTCTAGTGCGTATTTAGGTTTTGTTCATTTTATTCATTGTCATAAAGTCTTTGTCTAAGACTCAGATACTCTTTTGAACAGTCTCGAAGTAGACTTGGCTAGATCAGGTGTCTGGATGAGTTTCAGGTGATGGTTAGTTTCTGCCACTGTTGGTCTGGAGGAGTGTCGTTTATGCTCTGATTTCCAGTCTTCTCTCTCAAGAAGTGAACATTCAGATGGTGGGTGGCCCTTGTCAGCGGGCTGACTTTGGAACAGCCCTCTTCAGTAGGCGTTGGCTTTCTTGTTTGTGGCATAGTGAACATTTAAATATGTTGTTATGCTGTATACATGTAACTTTTTGTAAATTGTTGAGTGTTTTGTGTTTGAATAAGTTGCTTCGTGTGCTTACATTTCCCTCTCCCACCTGTCCTGGTGTGGTGTTTCAAGAGAAAGACGGGGTTTCGGAGGTAGTCAGATGGGTGCCTGTGAGCTGTCGGTGTGCAGTGCCTGTCTCACCGGGTCCCCTCCCCTCTCTTCCAGTGGTCTACCATCACGGCAGCAGTGCAACAGGCGGGCATTACACTACGGACGTCTTCCAGATCGGTCTGAACGGCTGGCTGCGCATCGATGACCAGACGGTCAAGGTGATCAACCAGTACCAGGTGGTGAAGCCCACTGCAGACCGCACAGCCTACCTCCTCTATTACCGCCGAGTGGACCTGCTGTAACCGCCTCTGCGCTGTGTGCCCACGCCCGCTTGTAGAACACGACTCACTGACTTCCTTCCTCTCTTTAGTGGCGCTCTAGAGAGAAACTTCCTCCATCTGGCAGAAATGGGCTTGAATGGAAAGGAGAGATGCCTTGCAGTTTGTGCGTGACATAGTTTATGTGGACTTCTAACTTCCAAATCAAAATCATTTGGTTGAAACAGACTTGATTTAAGAAAATACACAAAAATCCATAATTCTGAAATAATGTTGATTCCTGTGTAAGAAGGGGAACTTGTATTTGATTCCTAGTCTGATTGCTTAGAATAAATTCTGCACCAGCAACACTTGTAAATTTGTGAAAATGAATTTTATCTTTCCTTAAAAAATGAATTTTTTAGTCCTTCACACTTTCCTCCCCCACCCTTTAGTTTTTGATAAATGATAAAATGAGCCAGTTATCAGAGAAGAAACAATTCTTCAAAAGAAAAATAAACACAAAAAATAAGTTGCTGGTTCCTAAAAATACATTTTAATAATTGTGTGATGAGAAACTGCTTACGTACACATTACAGATCAGATATTTGGAGTTAAGGTGTTAGTCACATCGATGGGTGATTGTAACTTTATTGCCAGTAGAAGATTTCAAATTGCATTCATGCTTCTGTGTACACACAGTGAAACACGGGCAAAATACTGAAGATCGAGCTTTCCTAGAGTCTGCTCTGTTCACTTCTGCCTGCTCTTCTGTAACGCCGCATCTCCAGTTGTACACAGTTTAGTGATACCTAGGATATAAAGTCGTCGCCCATCAATAAAAATCACAAAGTTGGTTTAACACCGTGCTTAGTGTTTCTTTGACTGCAAGCGCCTTTCCCAGCAACCGCAACCTGCGCCGCTCGATCGGCGCGGCGTGTTTGCGAAAGCTGAACCAAGATGCGGGCTGTGCTTGTTTAATGTTTCCACAGTTATGACTGAGGTGATTTGGGTCGGCAGGTTTGTCTGAGTCTTCAGATACGGGACAGGGGAGATCAAGTCCCCCTGCATTGTTTCCGGGTCTGGCACCTTTTCATTGTGTGCCGCTGTGGTGTCTCAGCAGCACCACACACCACCCTTGGATTGCGGAAAGGAAGCCTTGCTAGACAGAAGAGGTGAAGAGGAGATGCAGGTACACTCAGGTCAGGCCACCTCCAGCAGCTCTTGTGCCGCTGGGCCCCATGCAGACAATTCATAGAAATGTCCTTGGACCCCCAAAGAGGCAGCCGTATGTGGTCCGAGTCTGTGTCCCGAGTTCTTCCCCTTCCCACCCGGTGTTCCCCGTCGTAGTCCGTGCCGCCACTGCCAGCCCTCTTTCCCCCACCCCCACACTCAGCTTGCTTTTAAATCCCCATCCTGTCACTTAACCCGCTCATTCTGCTGTTACCCTGCTCCGATTCACTTGCCTGGCTTATCAGCCGTGTTAACAATTAGCTTCTCATTAGGATTACGTACAATTCTTACAGAAGCTGTGGTGTTTGTAAGCCGAATTAACTTGGGAGGAAGCAGCCCACACCAGCAGTAACCTGGCTGAAGATGAAGTGAAACCCTGTTCTGACGCGCTGCACTGAGCTCGGCTGTCATGCTGTGAGCCCTGCCGTGCCTCTTCTGCTGGGACTGGCTTCTCTGTCCTGAGTACTCAGCCTCCTGAGCTGGTGTTGGTCGTTTGCACCCAGCAGGATAAAGTCGCTCTTTATCATTTAAAGTTATTCAAGTGTCTCCTGTGAGTCAGTCTCATGCTCTCTCAGCAGCAAGGCGCTCCGTTCCGAGTGCCTCTCACGGGAATCAGACAGGAGGCCGGGCAGTGCTGTCGTTGGTACCCCAACTTGCTTCCAAATGTTAAAGCACATCCAGTGTTTTTGGATGGGAAGTGTTTCCCTCAGATCCCATTCAGGTGTTTCTCCATAATCTTTAAATTGTCAAGCCCAAAATGCATTGGAAATGACATATATTGAGAAACTTAACTGAAAGATCACCCAAGTTCCTCTCAAAAGTGGACAGATTAAATCCAGTGGGACATTTGTGTGTCTTGGTCCACGTGTACTGTGTGATTCTGGTCCACCCTTGAGTTGCTGTCATCCGTGGCACTCCCGGACCTTCAGTTCAGCTGTGTGGCAGGCCGCACAGGGCTCCATTGTCACCTGCAGGCGAGTGTGCTGGGTTTGAAAGGTGGGAGCTAGCTCTGCTTGAAAGAGAGCCTGCGTGATCCCATAGTGCCGAACAACTCCGGTTGTATGTATGACCGATGTAGCTTCCCAGTTTTGCTGGACCAGCACTCCTGGATCAGCAGGCGGAAGAGCCTAAGTCAGGAAGGGACAGATTATGTAGCAAGAAGCAGCCAGCCTGCAATTATGAATTACCTGCATTTGGCCTCTGGAGTGGAGCATTAGATCATTCCAGTAAATCCAGCATTTTCTAGGGTCCCAAGTGAATTGTGGGCTTCTCTATGATACCCGTTCTTGAGATTTTGAACTCAGTGTTTAGTATTTTGTGCTGCAATGTTTAAGGTGTTTCGGTTAGGGTTTTTTTTGTGAATTTTATAGACTTTCTCTGGCTTCAGGTCATTTACACAATAGAACTTTGCCCATTAACAACTTGGTGGTATTGATATAAATTTTTACTGAGTTTTCTTTATTAACACTTGATATGTCTTTATACATGACTCTTAAACTAATGTGAATGCTGAGTTATTGTCAGAAGTTTAATATAGGGAGGTTTTTCTTTAATGTGTCAGTTATTATAAGACTTGGATGTTCTCTTCCAGGGTAGAATGGAATGAGTACAGTATCTGTTGGCCCAGTATAGCCAAGAAGGTCGTGGCACAAGCCGCTGCGGTTTTTAAGTTTAAGTTTTTAAATTCATTCAGAATTTTAAAATGGCGGTCGTTCCGTTGTCCTATTTGAATAACTATAACACTGTGCTTTCATTTCTCAGTGTAGTCATGTCACTGTGATCTAATCAGGGGTGTCCGACCTGCAGCCCATGGGCCGCATGCCGTGCAGGGTGGCTGTGAATGTGGCCCAACACATAATCATGAATTGACTTGAAACATTATGAGACTTTTTTTTGTGATTACATGTTGCAATGTATTTAATGTGTGGCCCAAGACAACTCTTCTTTCATTTTGGCCCAGGGACACCAAAAGGTTGGACAGCCCTGAAAGTGTGGTGGATATGAGCAGGGGTTTCTGTCTCTGCCTTGGTGGACATTCTGTAGGCCCTCACAGGCTGCTTCTACTTGACCAGGCCAACTGGTTAAGAACTGGAGGTGGCTGTCAAAGTCGATTGTTTTGAATTACCCAAACCAAGCAAGGACTTTGGTGTCGTACAGCGGTCAGCTCACCTGATGAATTGGTGGTCGCCCGTTGTGCCAGTAGGGCCACAGCAGTCCGATGACTTGCTTTAGTCCATCAGGGGACAGAAGACCCGACAGAGGCTTTCCTGACATTTCTCTATCTCCACAAAGAAAATCCGGTTGACTGTCCCGGGGAGGGCAGCGTATCCATTACACCAACTTCCTGAGGGTCGTGGACTTTGAAAACACGAGACAAAATCTTGAGTGTTTTAAAAATAGTTCCTGTCCGGCCAGGGCACACATTAACAGCCAACTCCATACACGACCCTGTGTTTTTCCCTGGAATTCAGTCACAGCAATTGCCAAGCAGGCGTGCTTGTTTCTCAGCAGATGTTTTTCTCTTGCTTCCTAGGATTTCTTTTTAAAACTGTTGTTACTCGTCTTCCGATTTGCCCATTCACATGTTTTCTACCTTTTGGAGAAAAATTTCTTTCCTTGAAAAATGAAATTCACTTCATAGCCTGACTTCACCTTATGGCGATGTTTATTCTTTTAAGGAATGAACAAAGGAGTCAGAGAACAAATGCTTGGTCCCTTTTTTGATCTTTCTCTTTCCTCACCCCCTGCCCCAAAAGAAAGGGTCTGTTGTTTCAGTTAGCAGGTATAGAATAGAATCTGTGATAGAATCTGAACTGTAAATTTATTTCTTGGTTGTACTTGCATTTCATTTCACACAGTTGGCTGCGTCTCCTGCTGTACACTTATCATTGTCAGGGATAATATGCCATGTACCGATTTGCTCAATGTATTGTCAGGTGGTCTTTCTTTGGAAACAACCTGAAGTAAACTTTTAAATCACTGTCTTTGCATTAAAGGGAACTGCCCAATCCTGGCAGCTGTGGCAAACGTGAAGTGTTTTTTTTTTGACTAGGATTTCACACTGATATAAATCTTAAGATGGTTTCATTTTTTTGTGAACTCTTTTTTGTCAGACTCCCACTTAAGTGCTTGCTTTTAGTCTTATTACTTATTGGGAAAGTATTGTTTGTTGTCTAACAAGTTAAATAGTAAGGTAGCTTTGTTTAGTCTACTGCATCAAGCCAATAAAATGTGGTTTTATGCATTTGAAGAGCTCCTGGGTAGATGTCCTGCACATTTGGGAACCAGATAAACCTCAACCCCAAGTTTCTGGTTTTTGTTGTTGTTTTTCTTAACACCTAAACCCATCCAGAGTGTGTTTTGTTTTGTTTTATGTTAGCCATCTGCGTGGTTTTCAAAGTGTCGGTGGCCCTAGGATGCAGGGGTTGGGTCTGGTGAACCTGACCTTGGTTTTCCCACATGTTCTTCAAGAAAGCAAATCTTTTCACATGCTTTCTGAGTATTTTGGGATTCTCTATATAAGAAAAAAATTATTGCTATGCTTTAAAACAAATTATTGAGCCCTGGCTGGTGTGGCTCAGTGGATTGACTGCCAGCCTGTGAACCAAAACATCACTGGTTCTATTCCCAGGCAGGGCACATGCCTGGGTTGCAGGCCAGGTCCCCAGTAGGGGGCATGTGAGAGGCAACCACACATTGATGTTTCCCCCTCTCTCCCTCCCTTCCCCTCTGTCTGAAAGTAAATAATTAAAATTAAAAAAAATTTTTTTAAATGAAAGTCATGTAAGATATGGATATACTTTTTGACTTCCGGCCAAGATGGAGGTGTAGGTAGATACACTTTGCCTCCTCACACAACTAAGGAAGGACAACAAATTTAAAAACAAAAAATAACCAGAACTCCCAGAAAATCTAATTATATGGAAGTCTGATAACCAAGGAGTTAAAGAAACATTCATTCAGTCTGGTATGAAAGATGGAGACAGGCAGCCGGGTGGAGAGGACTCATGGCAAGGCAGTGGCTGGAGGACCAAGGTGGGCAAGGCAGCTCTGGCAGAGCAGACTGTCCCACATTTGTGTGCAGATAAACTGGGAGGAACAACTGGGGAGTGAGACAGACTGCACAACCCAGGGTTCCAGTGCAGGGAAACAAAGCCTCAAAACCTCTGACTGAAAAACCTTGTGGGGGTTGCAGCGGCAGGAGAAACCCCCTAGCCTCACAGGAGAGTTCATTGGAGAGACCCACCGGGTCCTAGAATGTACACAAGCCCACCCACTGGGAATCAGCACAGAAGGGCCCAGTGTGCTTGTGGGTAGCGGAGGAAGTGACTGGGAGCTGAACGAGAGCTGAGCAAGTGGCAGTGCTCTTGGGCCCCTCCGCCACATAGAGCATCATAATGCAGCCACATGGATTGCCTCACCCTGGCAAATGCCTAAGGCTTCACCCCTTACTACATAACAGGCATCCCAAGACCAAAAAATATGGCCCAAATGAACAGATCAAAACTCCAGAAAAAATACAACTAAGTCATGAAGAGATAGCCAACCTATCAGATGGAGAGTTCAAAAACACTGGTAATCAGGATGCTCACAGAAATGGTTGAGTATGGTTGAAAAATAGAAGAAAAAAGTGAAGGCTATGAAAAGTGAAATAAAGGAAAAGGTACAGGGAACCAACAGTGAAGGGAAGGAAACTGGAACTCAAATCAACGGTTTGAAGGCAGAAGAAAGAAACATTCACTGAAACAGAATGAAGAAACAAGAATTCAAAAAAATGAGAAGCTTAGGAACCTCTGGGACAACTTTAAACATTCCAACATCCAAATCATAAGGGTTCCAGAAGGAGAAGAGGAGCAAGAAATTGAAAACTTGAAAACATAATGAAGAAGAACTTTTCTAATCTGGCAAAGGAAATAGACTTCCAGGAAGTCCAGGAAGCTCAGAGGTTCCCAAAGAAGTTGGACCCAAGGAGGCATACACCAAGGCACATCATAATTACCCAAGATTAAAGATAAGGAGAGAATCTTAAAAGCAGCAAGAGAAGAGGAGACAGTTACCTACAAAGGAGTTCCTGTAAGACTATCAGCTAATTTCTCAAAAGAAACCTTGCCTAGAAGGCACTGGAAAGAAGTATTCGAAGTCATGAAAGGCAAGGACCTGCACCCAAGGTTACTCTATCCAGAAAAGCTATCATTTAGAATGGAAGGGCAGATAAAAGTGCTTCCCAGATAAGGTCAAGTTAAAGGAGCTCATCATCACCAAGCTCTTATAATATGAAATGTTAAAGGGAGTTACCTAAGAAAAAGAAGATAAAAAAAATATGAACAGTAAAATGACAAACTCACAACTATCAATGACTGAACCTAAAAACACAAAACAAAAAATGAACTAAGCAAACAACTAGAAAATAATAGATTCACAGAAATAGAGATCACATAGAGGGTTGTCAGTGGGGAGGGGGAGAGGGGAGAATGGGGGAAAAGGTACAGAGGATAAGTACATAGATGATAGGTACAGAATAGACAGGGGGAGGTTAAGAATACTATAGGAAATGGAGAAGCCAAAGAACTTATATGTACAACCCATAGACATGAACTAAGGTGGGGGAATGCTGGTGGGAGGAGGGGTACAGGGTGGAGGACAATAAAGGGGAGGAAAAAATAGGACAACTGTAATTGCATAATCAAATATATTTTTAAAAAAGATGCGGATATTCTTCTTGATCTGAGAATTGACTCATCCTCATTCATCCTCCGTTTTCATCAGTGGGGCTGGCTCTGGACTCTTGGAGCCGTTGATATATATATAAGCCTGTCTTAACAAGCAACCACTAAGCAGCTTCTGAGGCCCACAGGGCTGGAATCGCTTTCCTGCCTGTTTTATCACATACAGCCTGAAGCAGTCAGTGCTCTCCTGTGCCTCAGCTTTCCAGTGGTGACCAACCCTTCACATCCAAGGTCAACAAGTAGGTCCTCCTAGGGGGTCATGCAGAAACATGAAATTTATTCTGTTTTTGAAAAAGGGTGTTGATTAACTTTGCAGTGAATAGCATTGCCTTTCTAGGAAGACATCCCGTCATCTGTGGCTTCAAGTGCTCCCTGCCTTCCACTAAGAGAAACACAGACTCTAGTGGAGCCCTCTACCCAAGCTTGTGACCTGGAGCATGGCCACGGGTATTGGGACCAGTGACTCACAGCAGTGGCCACTCTTGGGGTGCTCCTGCTTGCGAGGCCCTCCCCTCTCCAGGACATAGGGACATCATTTCTGCTTTAGCTGAGGGCTTGGCATGTGTTCTTTTTAAGGTGTTCACAGTGGCTAAGACTAAGCCCACTGCTGAGCTCTATATAGGCTTTTGGCCCTTGGACAGCCTGTGAGTACCTTCTCTGTACAGTGTGCAGCTGGGAAATCCGCGCCGGCTTCAGTCTGCCCGCAGCCCTTGTGCGCAGGTGCTCACCCTGCAACCCCGAGGCCTGCCTTCTCGCCGAATTCGGCTCCTGGCACTTGGGAGTGCACTGGAAAGGCAGACAGAGGCTGGTGATATTGCAGAGAAACAGAAGGGGCAAATCTGGATGAACTTGCAATGCTTGTAGCATTAAAACAAAAACTAGAGTAATGAAATGATTAAAAACTGCCCACAGAAGCCACAGCAGCCTGTGTTCCAAACTCACCCTGCAGTAGTCAGCCACGTGACCTTGGGGGAGCTGGCCCAGTGTCTGCGAAATGGCAGGAGGTGGCGCTGCCACACTGGACCAGGGACAGGATTAGGCAAGGTGGCAGGTGTGATCTGTGAGTGCAGTGCTGGGGCTCAGTGAGCTCTGGAAACTGGCGAGTGTTTCTGGTGTCATCATGGGGGCTAGGGCCTTATTTCTGGCAACTTGCCTTTTGAATTTCCATCTTTTACTTGCATTGACCTTTGACCTTGCTTGTCTGTCTGTCCCATTTGAATTCCTGCCGTCTTGCTAGTTCTGGATGTTTCTTTTCAATTCAGACAGCTGGGCTTTGCCTCTTGCCTGGTCAGGGCCTATCAGAGTAAAGAGCTCTTTGGTGCTGGCTGAATTTTCACTAAAAAGTAGGTGTTTCTGGGTCGTGGGCAACCTAGTCCAGGACTGCCCCAGGGGTGGGGATCCTGGGCAGCTCAATGGAAAAGTTCATTACTCCCACCGTTGTCATCGATTCAGTGCACAGCTACGCACACGCCTCACATTTTTTTGTTACTACACCTTTACAGCTATAATGTGACTTTTATTAAGAACTAAAATTCACCAGTGCACAGGACAAATAAAGCAGTCAAACACTGGCCCAACCTAAGATTTGCATCTAACCTAAGATTTGGAGCACCCTAAGATTGTTTTCAAAGAAATAAAAATATAAAACTTCAACTCACCCACAATACAACTAAGAAGAAAGCTTGCCGCTCATTTGATAAATACAACCAACAACTTAAAATTATGCTTTAATTCTGTATCATGACCAGTTAAGGGCACAGGAGGGTTGAGGCTGTGGGGAGGTAAAGGAGATGGAGGAGAAGAAGGAGGGGTGCAGCAAGGAGCACTTTTGTCTCACCTGGTCCTCCTGTGGAGGGAGGACAAACAGACGGGATCTGGGCCCTAGGCTGGCCTTGGTCGCCACCAGCTGTTGAACATCTTTAGCACCCCCTTGTCTCTACAGAGTAGTTATCTCTCTTCTGGAAACAAAGTTTACTCTGCAATTCGGAAGGTCTCAGAACTTCAATATGGTTTGCGTTTTAGAAATTCATTTTGGAAACTTGGGGCCGTCCGTCTGCCTGGCCTGCGATGCTCATGGGCTGGCTGGCTGCCTCACTTCTCTGGTTAAGTCCCCCGTGCTTGAAGGTTACACTGTCAACCCACATTTACTCTGACTTCTGCGTCTTGTTCTCCTGAAACCAAATCTATTTCAGAGTTTTGGTTGTGTGAGTCCTAATGGCAACAGGACATAATATGAATCAAAGGGAAAATAAAATTCACTGAAAAAAAAAAATAGAATAAATGGGGGGACAGCTCTTTATGGCTTGGCTCAAAGCCTCAGAGCTCACTCTTTCCAGAGCCATAGCCACAGCAAGTTTCCTTGCAGGGCCTGGCTGGAGCATCACTTCAATGCAGTCCTGGAGAGAATTAAGTCATGGCTTCTAACTTCAGCACCAGCCAGCTTAGCCCCTGGCCCACTGGGCAGGTGACCCAGTGGGTCTTTGATCACCCAACAATGCTGACACCTCCAGAAGGTTTGCAGCAAGAAGCAGTGGGCCAGGCCCGGCCCCCTTTTCACAGAAGTGATGAACTCTCCGAGCTGGAGTATCAGAGCAGTAAAACCTGGGCAGGGGGCTGGGACTGTAAACCAGCTGCTGTGTGCTCTTGCTTGCTGCGACAACGGTGGTTTGGAAAATATTGTGAAAGAATGGAGTGGCTACCAGGAGTCTGCACGTTCATATGGTTCACATTTGACTGGGAATACCCAAAACCAAACCCTTTAATTTCCCTTGAGTAAAAGTGATACATTGACTAAAATGCCTTATACTACTTAAGTGGGAGCCGCGGCAAGGACATGATATAAAACACTTAATTGGAAACCATGACTATGCTGGAGCACGGGCTGGATTTGGATTCAAGGGCGGAAGTATGACTTGACGAAGTGCACAAATCGTGAATGGTCAGCTCAGTGGGCTCTGCGTAGTCACACACCCATGTAAATGTATGGTGCATTTCCAGCACTCTGGGGGCCCCCAGTTCCCTCCCTGTCACTCCCCCCATCTCAGCACCAGTACCTAGCGTCTATTATACATCAGTTTCCTGCCCTCAGCACTGTGAACATCAGGGGCCAGTAATTCTATGTGGCGGGGGCTGTTCTGTGCACTGTGGGATGTTAGGAGCTCCACCCACTGCATGCTGGTAGCACTCCCTGTCCGATTGTGACAACAAAAGTGACTCCATACATTGCAAATGTCTTCTAGGAGACAAAACCACCCCTGGTTGAGAACGAGTGCCACAGATCCTTTTGACTCTTTGAGACTTTGTGTGTATAGCACCACACAGGATGCACTCTTTTTCATGATGCAGTGTTTCTCTGAAATTCACCCACGTGGTGATTGTCCTGTGGTTTGTTCTTTTTCATTGCCGAGTAGAATTCTGTTACGTGGGTAGACTGCGGTGTGCTGGCGCATGCTGTTGTTGATGGATAGCCTGTTGTTCGAGGTGGCTGACGCCGCGAAGGCTCTCCTGCTTGTCTTTCGGTGCACGTGGCACTTCTTCTCTTGGGTGCACAGTGGTAGACACTCACACAGCTTCCAGAGTAGCCGTATAGTTTCCACTCCCACCAGCCAGGGCGGGGATGCCCATCCTGGAACCCTGGTCAGGATTTTAAGTGTGCTGCAGGATGAGCGCAGACCTTCTGATGTGTTCCAAGTCACTCTGTACTGAAATCTACAATAATGAGATTCAAGCTCACAGAAACATATCTATAGAGTTTGCCACTTGTAATAACAGTGTATCCACTAATAAATTATTCTCAAAATGATAAATCATCAATAGATGATCCACCTTACAGCTCACCTTTCATAATTCAGAATGGTTTAAAACCCTTTTCTTCCTGATTACCATTTATTAAATGCCAGGCAGGTAACATTGAGTCTTTCTACAATATCTTCCTAGTCCTTGCCAGAGTCTTAGGAGGGGGTGGGACTGGATCCATTTATAATGAGGAAAGTGAAGCTTAGCTAGTAGTTGTTTGTGAAGTCACCATGTTTTATCTGCCATGGCACAATCCTGTCTTCCCTAACTTGCTCCCATTTCACAACCTCTGAGAGAGATACGGAACCTGGTGCCCACATTTTCTGGATGAAGTTGGCTTGAGAGACTGGTGCGTGGGGCAAGAATCCTGATCCTGGTCTCCAGGTCCCGCTGCTGGCTTGCCACCGCCCCTCACCAGCTGCCCATCAGGAGGGCTACCCATCCCATCTCAGGCCTGAAGCTTTACCTGAGGGGCCAACGGCTGATTCATCTTGCAGCCCATCTTTCATTTCAGGCACACACTTGCCCCCTTGAATCCAACTCCCAGAGCCCAGGACAGAAAAAGCTGAAAGCAAACACCATTATCCAAAATATCACCAGGGCTTATCTCTGTAGGTTGTATATGTTTTTTCTTTTGATCTTCCTATTTGTGTATTTCAATTTTTCTACAATGGGCATTTTTTAAAATTTTCTAAATTTAGAAATATTTTCTCCCCTGTGTCTCCCATGCTTGGTGTTGCCAGCCCAGGGCTCCCATGCTGGAGCCCCTTCCATCCCCCACCAAGGGCCCCAGGTTCTCAAGGCCCACAGTTTGGTCGTGTTGAAACTCAAGGAAGGGGCCTATCTTGATTCCAATAACTGGGGGACCATCTGCCAACTCTGTTCCCCCTTGGAATTCAAGTGCTGGTTTGAGAATGTGAGATTCAGTTGCATGCACCCGAAACGCAAGTATCTAATGCCCTTTTTAAAATACAGAGAGTGCACGTCTCTGTGGCACCATGTGCCATTCCATTGGGGTGAGCTCATCACAGGCAGATCCTAAACCTAAGGTTTAAATTCTCTTTTAAATATGTACGGGTTTCCAACTTCTGGGAAAATATGCTTGGGAGAAATGTCTTTGGGGTTTCATCAAACACTTGGAAAATAATCTGAAAACATTTTCCCAAACCCTGATTGGTGCCTGTCTGAGTCCTAATTGATACTTAATAACTATGTCTATAGGGACATTCTCAGTCTTTTTTTATTGCTGTAAGCAGCAAAGGAGACCCCTGTCCATGCTCAGAATTTATACTGTGCAAGTGGGGATCCCCAGTAACACTATTCCAGCCGATCTGTCGCCACCGTCACAAAACAGCCTTTTTCCCCCATTGCAGACATACTTGCCCCAAGGTTGCTATTAATCTTTACCAGAATCAGATCATGGGACAATTTCAAGTGTATTTATTCATTCATTAGACTGCTATTGAGCATTGACTTAGTGCCAGGTTTTTCTTGTAGTTGTAGGGAGATGAAAAATGAAATGAGGTGAGAATTTTGATGATTCCAGTGGAGTTCACGGTCAGTGCAAGAAAGCAAGGCCTGGGTACAGGAATAATGTGGTGAGTGCTTGAGCTACAGAACATATGAAATAAAACACACAGTTCATACACAAGTTTTGTTAGATTTATACCTAAGTATTACATTTGGGAAGAGCTATTGTAACCAGTGTTGTTATTATTTTTTAAAGATTTTATTTATTTACTTTTAGAGAAGGGAAGGGAGAGAGAGGGGGAGAGACATCAATGTGTGAGAGATATGTGGATCAATTGTCTCTCACATGCCTCCAACTGGGGACCTGGCTTGCAACCCAGGCATGTGCCCTGACTGCGAACCGAACCAGCAACCCTTTGGTTCACAGGCCAGCACTCAATCCACTGAGCCACAACAGCTTGGGCTGTAACCAGTATTATTTTT